>CATKWJ010000117.1:0-14227 GCA_949825065.1 Odontocerum albicorne
ATATATATATATATATATATATATATATATATATATATATATATATATATATATATATATATATATATATATATATATATATATATATATATATATATATATATATATATATATATATATATATATATATATATATATATATATATATATATATATATATATATATATATATATATATATATATATATATATATATATGTACATTTTAGGTTTTCAGTTACTTCGCGAACTGTAAATGGATGTTAACGTTGGATTCTGACATCAGATCTACTTGGAGATCCCTCAGCAGGATCTTTACAGTATTATTTATTGGCATGGATGACTCTTTAGTAACATTGTTCTCTGTTTTGGATATACAGGAGACGGTATCTATTTTAATTGGTATTTTGTGGGCTTATGACCACCTTTGAAGGCTGAGTTAAGTGCTCACTTTATGCCTAGGCAACATTCCTCATTATACCATAGATTCATCTCTATACATCATTTAAATATTTTTATTCTTAGTGCAGACAAGATGGTTTTTAGTCTTTATGCCATCTGTTGACGAACAATGGTAAGATTTTTTAACAGATGTTGAGGAAACCTCTTTATTCTGTCAATACCTCATCATTGTTTGTTATACAAGCCGCATATTTTTTGGCTTTTCTTTCAACCGCATAGATTTTCTTTCGACACAAATCAAATGCGAATTGTACGCGGATTGCTGTATGCCGATGACACGATAATGTTGAGTGAAGATGAAATACAGACTTCGACAAGTAAATTATATGAGAGCTATATAATAGAAACGAATAAAAGGAAAAGAAAATGCGATATATGGGTAAACAATAAATAATAAGACCGCGTTGAGGAATTCTACTATTTTAGGTAGTATTTTCTCAGATTATGGAATAGTTCAGAGGAGTATTGAACGACGTGTAATGATAGGAAATAAGTCACCGGCGCACTAAAAGACACCTACTCAAGCTGGAGAATGTCGAATTCCACTAGAATGATAGTCCATGGCAGTGTTTAGGTACCAACTTTGATGTATGTGAGTGAAACATGGGCGCGAAAATACTGATAGGAGCCGAATAAATGTTGTGGCCTGCATTGAGAACCTATGGACGTGGTAATGTTTAACACAATACGAAATTAAGTCATAAGAAATAATATGTACTCAAGGCTGATGTTTTAAGTTAAATGAAGAAGAGCACTCTGGGATGGTTTGGACATATGCAAATTTATAAATGAAGAAAAATTAAAAAAAATATATATATATTATATATAGTGCAAATATGAGTGGAATACGTGAGAAACACTAAAAAATATATGGTTGGATCAGAAAAATCGTAAGAGTTGTATGAGAAGGTGTATGGGTGTGGAAGAGGCGAAGGATGTGTGTCAAGATAGGAAAGTCTGGTGCTCTGTCCTCTCTGCCTATGTATGTATGTTAATGACAATTTTCTTTCTTTTCATTTTCCTTCCATTATATATAATAAGGTTTTTATCGAGTTATTACGTAGCAACGAACACCCCAAAAGTACTCAAAGAATTTATGTTAAACAGTTACTTAGACCCTTTAATAACTAAATATAACTATTTTTGACTGAAGAAATTAGTATTTAATGTTAAATTTCGTACAAACTCGTTTAGCTTCCCTTAACAAAGGTTTAAACTTTGGAGCGTATGGATTCAGACTCTGAACACAAATGAAGAAAGTTGAACTGAAGAATTCGGGTATTATGTTTGAATTCGGACATTCACCTCAAAATAACAATAATTTCTAATATAAAAATTCAAGTGTAACTATAGTTCAGGAAACGTTCAGGACCTATTTATACAAATACACTGGGTCACTGCACTCATATGAAATATTCAAGGAAGTTATATTTAATTTTTTTGAGAACTTGAGAGAATATAGTGATCTGTGACATTTAAATTCAATTTGATTTAAATGTCAATTCTACATAGCGCCGTTCAGGGAGCAAACATTCCTCAAGGGCACTCTAGATCGAGACTCGAACCCACTAATATTAAACAAATCACGTCTGGTAGCTATAGCAGCGCCCGAACGAATCATGTATAACATTTTTCTTATACATAACATAGCATAACCCTATGGGATTACTGCGCCATTTGCCAACTTTTTAAAGATGTTTATGAGGCCTTAAGTGCACCAGACAAATAATATTTTTTTTGTTCACCTTATTTATCTTTTGCTCGCACTGTTTAAATTATTATAAATAAATAAGTTCTGGTTGATCAGAATAGATTTTTTTTATTTGACATTTAACGTTATGCTGTTCTTGCGACCTCAAGCATATACAACTTATATTCACCTACATAGGCTCTGTTTGCATAACAGTAAATACTCATAACTCGATAATTGCAGGCTGTTCACTCGAATGTGAACGGAATATATAGGACTTCGAAGTAGCCGCATATTCTTGAGTAAATGGATTGATAAGTCGTTGTCAGCTAGGGTTTCTATTTGATCCTTCACTTACGAATTAATCTGTCAGAATCTACATAAAATTTAATGATGTTGAAATTCTATCATTTATGCACACTTGCTTGCAAAGTCATCGTTGTGACCTTATTATTTTTTAATGCTGGTTTTAGGTTCAGATGTTTGGCGCCCGATTTCTGGCGGGTGCCAAATTATATTTCTTTCAGAGCTTTTGTCATCGAAATATACTGTTGTTTTGACAGGTTTTGCGACACAGGATATGTAAAAAGAACAGATCACCAGACGTTTCTATCTCGACACACATATTTCGTCTCTTCCACATCCATACATCTTCATATAGAGCTTCTACCATTTCTCTTACTTTTTCTTCTTTCAAAATATTATTCATTTGATCTAATCATACTGTCCTAAGTCTTACTCTATCACGCCTTTAAATCATATTTTGTAATGTATATTTGTTTTGTTAGTCTTTCTTCATTATTCGCTCCACATACCCAAACCATCTTAGAGGTCTCTTTTTAATTTTTCTCAATACACCAGCCTTAAATTCACATTCATCCTTAGTCACTTCATTTCGTATTCTGGCATACACTATCACTCCATGTATTAGGTGTTAACATAAGTTGCGTCCGTTTTTTTCCAAATTAAAAAATGAGCACCAAAAGTAAAACAAAATGGTAAAGGTTATACGTCATTCGAAAGGAAATTTTCTTCATTAATAATATGATTTAAGCGGTCCTCATAGCAGTCCACTGGTCGTCCGGAACGCTCCACGCCATTCAGGTCGAAGTTACCGTCTTTGAAACGCAAAAACCATCGACGAGCTGTCATTTCATTCATAGCATCTTCACCGTACACTTCGCAAATATCGCGAGTAGCTTTGGCAGCTTTATTCCCTCGATTGCACGCGAACAGAAGGAGGTGTCGAAAATGCTCACTTTCGTCTACTTAACACCCAATATTATTCTCAATGCACGCATTTCTACGATATTTAATTGTCTTTTTTCACGTCCATGTTTTACTCAAATACATCAAAGTTCTTACATTGTCACCTCGTGTATTCTTCTAGTGCACGCATTTCTGCAACATTTATTCAACTCTTTTCAACCCTTGACATATTTCAGTCTCTTGTACATCAAATTTGGTACTAAAATAATGTAGACTATCATTTTAGTTATGTTATATACATTTATCTTGATTTTTCATTCACGTTTTGATTAAAGTAAAATTGACACCTGGAAGTATAAAAATATAAATCTCCTTCAAGAGAAGTACGAGTATACTTTCAACACGTTGTTTAGTTTTGCACAAAATTCTATGTTAGACCTCGGTAACCTAGTTGGATAGACGCTTGTGGTCCAATCCGGGAGTTGCGGGTTCGATTGGTGTTGGTCCTAGATTCTTTAAAAAGGTTTCCATTCTGGATTCACTGAAGACCTTTTTAACATTTTTCTGATTGATCGTAAGACATTGCCACATCACAATGTCTTACGATCTTAGCCAAACAGGTTGTATTGTATATAACGAAAGTGTAAAATAATACGATACAAAAAAAGTTTTTTTGTTTTGTTAGGAAATATTTGTTTAAAAATATTTTCTTATGTAATATTGTTTACATCCATTTAATATTGATAACGAAAAAATCAACTATTAATGATTCTTTAGTGTATGTACATTCAATATTTTTTTTCACGTTAATAAATAATTTTTTGCCCACCTAGATTATTTGTTTGCTATAATTTAAAGTATACACAGTTAGAACAAATCTTCTCATTTTCATAAATTCTAATGATACTCTTCAATGCATTTTAATTTGCGATGCAGAAATGTTGAAGAGCGTGTCGAAAGAAAACATTATCTTCTGCTCTATTAATTGCGCCTTTGGGTTTTCAACCACTGGAGTAGGCACATAAGTCGCAGTTTGTTATGACAATACTACCGCTAGCGCACGTCTGTCTGGTGCTCGTAAATGTTGTTATGACAATACTACCGCTAGCGCACGTCTGTCTGGTGCTCGTAAATGTTGTTATGACAATACTACCGCTAGCGCACGTCTGTCTGGTGCTCGTAAATGTTGTTATGACAATACTACCGCTAGCGCACGTCTGTCTGGTGCTCGTAAATGTTGTAACTAAACTGGGACTTTTTTTTAACCTTTTTTCATATTTTTTGGGATACAAATTCCCGAGTGTAAGTCAAGCGTCTTAGTCGTCAACATCTTCCTGTAAAAAAACTACCAATTGATTGATTACGCCGTTATTATTTTTCAATTTTTGAGTGAAAAATTACTTAAAATTAATAGTAAGGGGCTGCTAATCGGAGAGAAAAGAGATGTTGCAAGCCAATTTCAGCCAGTTAAGATTCACTAATGATATTTTGGTAATCCAACATTAGGACTTTAAGGTTATGCTAATCAATTTGATATTAGTTCATTGGAATTAATATCAAATTGTTTGATTTCTTGGGAATGATTTCTTAATAATAATATTAACTAATCTCGTACCTACACTGGTTCCGTATATATGGTTTGAACTTGAATATTTTGTGACTTTTTCAAGTTTTAATAGATTTAATAAATATTATTTTCAGATCTATGTTATGTACTTCAATGCACGCATATAAATTTAAAATCAGAACGCTTTAATTGACATTCAATTTTAAAAAATGGGAGATATACTCGTATTATATTGTATCTTAAATATAAATCTATCTATATCCTTAAAAAACTGTGTATATAACGCCGCGAGACACCGGAATCAGTTGCAAACTAATGTTAAACTCGTTCCGTCATTGTCATGATTTAAATTGCGATAGAAAAACTAAATTTCAAGTCAATAGAGTTGTGTTTCATTCTCGGTTTTATTTTATTATTCAGTATACTATATGTTCCTTTTTTTTTAGTATTCGTTTTTTTTCACTTAAAGATTCTTTAGATTATTTCCGGTTGGTTAAATGAGATAACCACGTGGTAATAGGTACACCAGGTTGTATTGCATATGACAAAAGAGTAACACAAAACAACACAATAACAAAAGAGAAACACACTGGACTGAAGTTGATATAGAAATGTTGGTAGGCCGAAGACTCAATGTTTAGATTACATAAAAATCATTGTGGGGTTCATTCAGTCTGAGTTATTGACAAACAACATGAGTGGATATGTAGAGTACTGGATAGGACTCAATGAAGACAGAGAATGTCAATTAATAAAAAAAGATAAATAACATAACGTATGAATGGGTAAATACGATTGATTAGGGTAATGTTTTATTCGTTATGTATTTTTAAATAATCAAATCGACATAACATATTTATAATACTTAATAATTTGTGATGTTACTAATTGCCGCAGAGATACTGGATATATGAAAGGAAATCTTCGAGTTAATTGGCCGTTCGAGAATCTCTTTTTGACGGGCTGTGCCTGAGAAGCTAAGAAAAGGTCAATATTATGAGTACGAAGGGGGCCTCGCTTACACATTTCAAGATGCGCGGCCATGAAAACTTGCATAAATGAGAATATGAATTAATTCGTGACATTCTCCTTGCTTTTTAATCAATTTTAATTACTCAAGTGTATTTTATATGTTTGTAAAAAATCTGATGTAAAACAAGAAATAATTATAAATTATATTGTATAGTTTTAAAATACTATGCGTATTGAATATATGCCTCGAGGGGAGACCATCAACTCTGCAAGATACTGTGAGACCCTAAAAAAATTGCGGAGGGCGATTCAGAACAAGAGGAGAGGCATGCTGACAAAGGGAGTCTGCCTGCTGCACGAAAATGCCAGACCACACACGGCCAACGCCACGAAGGAACTGCTCGCCTCGTTTAAATGGGATGTCCTGAACCATACCGCGCATTCCCCTGACCTAGCACCTTCAGATTACTATTTCTTTACCTCCCTGAAGCTGCACATGGGTGGAAAAAGGTTTTCAACCGACGAGGAGCTAAAAGAGGAGGTGGAGAAGGGGACGGAGGGGTTGGCGGGAAACTACTTCGAGGAAGGCATCAAAAAGTTGATACCCCGCTTCCCCACCTGCATTGAGAGGAATGGCGACTATGTCGAAAAATAGCTTACATATGTACTACGGTAACCACGTAATTTTTTTGTTTAAATAAAAAAAATTGTAACCTACAAAAATTCAGTACACTTACTTTCTGGATATGCCTCGTATATAATTTTTCCTTTCGTTTGGGTTTTTAGATCTGGTGAATATAACTTCATAAATATTTAATAAAAAAACTATTATGTTGCCTACAGTGAAAAAGTCATTACGATAACCATAGTAAGTTGATTAATTCAATTGATGAAGATGATGAAATTAAATCAATTAATTCAAATTGAATTATTTATGTAAGTATTTTTATTTTGTATAAGAGTTATCCCAAACGCTTATTAAGTTTTATTTAAAAAAAATGTTCATTAGAAGAAATATTGTCGTCAATTAGAAATTCGGCTGAACCTTAACATATAACATACTGAATAACTTTGGTTTCCTGCAATGCACTCTATAGAGTGGAAATATCGACGTCAATGAAAAAGGAAAGAAATATGTTTTTGTGATTTGACCGCATGGCGCACAAATCTATCCATCCTCCAGAATCTATGGCTAGAAAGACAATATAGGTAGGTACTTCAGACATGTCGCTAAAGATATGAAAAAAGTTTTGAGAAGCTATTAGTGATTAGAAATATTGATGAACTACGAATAAGAGAACGCTCTGAATTGAGGTGAACATACTAAATCAAAAAGATGACTAGGTCCTCATTGATTTGCGGCACTCATGGCTTAGGAGCGAGAGGAATGGAGCATTCACATAAGCATTCACTCAGTTCCATATCATCAAGGAACCATGAGTCACACGATTAAGAAGAAGACTTTCGGATGCTATGGGACTTTTTCCGTTTAGTTTTCGGAAGTACAATGAAGCTTATTAATTCATTCATATTTATTCTAAAATACGTTTCACATGACTTACTTTATTAAATTATTAAATATTTTATAAGTTGACTTATTGACGTCATCCTCCTATTTTTTTTATGTAAAAGTCTAAACAGGCATCCTTTCCACAGTCATGAAACATTAATAGATTCAGGAATACGTTTGAACTCATTTTAATATCTGATTTTAAGTTGGTTCTTTCTCCGAATACGTCTCATACGAGTATTAATAACTTTTTGGTACTATGGGATATTCATTTTAGTAACATTAAAAAAGTATTTTAAAAATAAAACCGTTGAATTTTCGGTATTAGGTAGTCGTCCTACTAGGATTATAAAATTGACGTAATATGCACGGTTTAGAATTGGAATTATTTATGTCAATTTCACATATTACAATTTGAAACAGGTTTCACAATTAGTATACACTTGATTTCATGACACTAACCAGCCTCACTAACGTAACAGTTATGTACATAGAGTACGCATAATCATAATTATAATTATTTAGAGATACAAAACATATGCACAACGTTCATAAAAATTGTGTATAATTGATAATTATATAATGATATCTTTGACAAACTCGTGTATACAAGTGATTTAAAATGAATAAAAATAAATAATAAAGAGGACACTATATGGGTTATGATAGAACATTGAATGAAGTGATCAGGGATGAATGTATACTTATGTATTGACTAATAAAAATAAATAATAAAGAGGACACTATATGGGTTATGATGGAACATTGAATGAAGTGATCAGGGATGAATGTATACTTATGTATTGACTAATAAAAATAAATAATAAAGAGGACACTATATGGGTTATGATGGAACATTGAATGAAGTGATCAGGGATGAATGTATACTTATGTATTGACTAATAAAAATAAATAATAAAGAGGACACTATATGGGTTATGATGGAACATTGAATGAAGTGATCAGGGATGAATGTATACTTATGTATTGACTAATAAAAATAAATAATAAAGAGGACACTATATGGGTTATGATGGAACATTGAATGAAGTGATCAGGGATGAATGTATACTTATGTATTGACTAATAAAAATAAATAATAAAGAGGACACTATATGGGTTATGATGGAACATTGAATGAAGTGATCAGGGATGAATGTATACTTATGTATTGACTAATAAAAATAAATAATAAAGAGGACACTATATGGGTTATGATGGAACATTGAATGAAGTGATCAGGGATGAATGTATACTTATGTATTGACTAATAAAAATAAATAATAAAGAGGACACTATATGGGTTATGATGGAACATTGAATGAAGTGATCAGGGATGAATGTATACTTATGTATTGACTAATAAAAATAAATAATAAAGAGGACACTATATGGGTTATGATGGAACATTGAATGAAGTGATCAGGGATGAATGTATACTTATGTATTGACTAATAAAAATAAATAATAAAGAGGACACTATATGGGTTATGATGGAACATTGAATGAAGTGATCAGGGATGAATGTATACTTATGTATTGACTAATAAAAATAAATAATAAAGAGGACACTATATGGGTTATGATGGAACATTGAATGAAGTGATCAGGGATGAATGTATACTTATGTATTGACTAATAAAAATAAATAATAAAGAGGACACTATATGGGTTATGATGGAACATTGAATGAAGTGATCAGGGATGAATGTATACTTATGTATTGACTGATGTATTAAGTTAGATAAAGAAAAGCACTCTGAGATGGTTTGAGCATGTAGAACAAACGAATGAAGGAAGGTTAACAAAACAAATATACATTGCAACCATGAGTAGAAGACGTGATAGAGGATGATCGAGGAAAGTATGGTTGAATCAAGTAAATGATATGTTGAAAGAAGGAGTTATATGAGGTGTATGGGTGTAAAAGAGGCAAAAAATGTGTCATTATAGGAAAGTTTGAGGCTCTGTCTTTTCTGCCTAACCCAACAAAGAAACGACGTAATGGTAAAAGTAAATAAAAACACGTCCCTTTATATTAGAAAAAAATAATTAAAAAAATTTAATTCATAATAAAAGACCCAAAAATTCAATTATGAATATCGCAATTACCGTCCTAAGAGGTCTCGCGAGTTTAGCCCTAGCGTGATAATCGTTTTATTATAGCATACTTAGTGTTAAAGAATTGAAAAATGACGTGTTTAATTGCATTTGTGTTCTCTCTCATCTTTCTTCTGTACTTTTTCTCGAGGTCTACAGATTGGTCTAAAAGGCAACTCGGCAATTATAGCATTTGTTATTTGGCCTTGTGATTGTCATCAAATGTTTTAGATTGTATTTCTACCGTTCCAAGAATGGGTTTTTAATTTTTTCCCGTCATTTGATTAATGTACTCGCAGTTCAAACAAATTAATATAGAATTATTGCACGTAATCAAGACCTGCTCAGCAAAATACGACATTAAGTTTATCACTATTTTGGTTGCAGAGTTCTATGAAGTCGACAAATCTCAATATAATTTGAAATAAGCAGTATTTATCTTGGACAACTTGGTCAACATGAGACAATTTAACTTAATACACCTAAACGTACACATTTATATCTTCACTCTATGTTTATTTAGAGGAAGGTAGAGAGGACAGATCTCCACGTCTTTCTATCCATGCGCACAGCTCTCGCCTCTTCCACAACCATATATCTCGTTATGAATGCTCACCTGTTGTTTCTCACACCTCTTACTTTTTCCTCAGTTAAAATTTCTCCTACTGTCTCCTTCCATTTTTTCCTCGGTTTACCACTCCCTCACTCTCCATTTATTTCAGATTTGTATATTTGTTTCTCACGTCTTTCGTAACTCATTATCTTAATATGACCGAACCATGTTAAAATTGCTATCATATTTCTACTTATAACATCCATCTCTAACAACTTTTATCTGATCATTTCTTATTATTAAACTCTTATCAAATATTATTTCTTACTCTATCAAATATTATTACTCTATCAAATATAATTTCTTACTCTATCAATATAATACCATATATTCTACACAAGGTGTTTATATCTCATATATTTTGCTCTTATCACTCCTTTCATTGCCCAGGCTTTGCTTCGATACGTCAAGGCTGGTACTAGCTTTATTCTGTGCACAATCATTTTCGAAGATTTGTGATTGATTAGTGAACATAATACGGCTATATTCTTTAAATCCTAAAGAATTTTTTTTATCATTATTTGTTAAAAAGTGACATTGTTTTATAAATTCCAGGTTTGAATAGTACAAATACTTTTTAATGATTTATACTCGTAATTACTATTGTTGCAATTATGCAATATATTTAATGCCTCGGAATTAATGTGGGACAGTTCTTACTTCGTTACTGAGACGTCTTGTTATAGAAAATTTCTTACATCTAGTAAACATTTGTATGAAATATGGTTTGGTGTTATCCATCATGTTAGCTGGAATATTGGCCTAGGATTGTAAACTCCCTTAGTTGTTTTATAATATCAATCATACGTATCTTAACGTGTGTTGGCACAATTCCAAAGTAAAACTATATTTTTATCAGAGTACTCTTTGCATGTATGGAAATAACCGGTATACATACATATTATATTTTACGTTTGAAGGCTTGCCCGGTTTAATATGTCAATGGAGACTAATGGTGAAGTTGATTTTCAAAGAGTCTTGAAGTTATGTTTATCCGACTTTTTTATGCTACTTTTGACATATAACCCTACAAAAACTAGTCTTCCTTTATTTACAGTGTTATGAAAGTTTAAATTTTCTTATGAATTTTCATACACATATAAAACTGGTATATTTGTTTCATTAACGTGGTATTATTTAAAAATTTGATAGCAAGAGCTTCTATAATCATACTTCTAGTAAATAATACATATTCTCAATGTACATAATCTACTTATCATTGCCCACTGACTGGGAACGCACAAACTTTCGCAAATAGTTATAAAAAAGAGCTCTGAAATGAGAGTTGCAGAACTCTCAGTAAACATTGATACATTGATTAAAAAACACGTGATACAAACTTCTAAAGCATTTCTATGCAAATATACGTGCATTATCTACTGTGCGTGTGCACGGTAATTTAGTGGTCAACATAACCTAGCCAAATTCTGTGTCCAATATATTAAAATCTTTTGGTGGAACGTTGAACAATGTAAATGGATCACTGAATGTTGTATACAGCAACCGCACTATATCAAAAGTAACAAAAATGACAATACATAATAGTGTGCTGGTGCCCACCTTGGATGGAAGCGAAACTTGGACTTAGCAGAATATGGATAAAAGTAAGATTATTGGTGTGTAGATGCATCCACATAAAAAAATGGAGTGTTAATGTATGAAAAATGGAGCAATAAAGAATTCAGAAATGGGTGAAATGGATTTTTAAGTAAAATAAGAAGAAATAACGGAGAAATAACTTTGGACACACGAAGAGAATGAATGACGAAAAAAATGGCTAAGCGTATATACAAACCAAACGTGCAATGCTTGCGTGGAAGAGGTAGACCGAGAAAAACATGGCAGGACCAAATTGACCAAGTTTTATTACACGGTAAAGTGAGAAGTATAAATAGTGGAAGATTGTGCATAACGAGATGTGTGCATGTGAAGGAGATGAAAGTTGTGAGCTAGGATCAAAAAGTTTGGAAATCTGTTCTCTTTGCCTACCCTTTAAGGGACATGGTGCGATGATATGAATACTGATATTTATAATGTAAAAAAATTAATGAAGTAGATCAAATAAGTCATTAAATAATGTTGGTCATACCATATATTAATAATAAAAGGTGGCTTGATATCGAGGGCGCTCTCGAGGGCAAGTCTTGACACGTATTTCCACCGTCTTGACGCACTTTTTTTTATTGAAAGCCAAAACGAGTGCTTGACTTTCAGGCCATTGACATCGCATATCAAAATGCTCTTGAGTCTATAATCAAGTGTAATCACCTTTAATAATAATTTTAAATATTGATAAAACCTATTTTTTTTTGCTTAAATGAACAGTCATTTTCTTTTCAATGTGTTAAATCAAAGCAAACATCCTGTGTAAGAGGCTGATTATTTTATTTATGTCTACTCATATCGATAATACTTGAACTTAAATATTATTATTTCATAATTGTATCGGACGTATGCGTAACCTAAAATATGATGTATATTTTCTTCATTTATATTCTCATTATTGTTTGATGTACTTGCTGTGTACCGACCGTCATTAAATGTTTCTTATGCGCGACCTTCGCGAGAGCTAGTATCGAAAGTCGGCCGGCCCATGCATGCGAAAACGTGCTAAATATGTAATATCTCGCAAGTCATGACGGCATGCACGGGCGAAAATAAGCGCTTACGATGAGCGATTGGCCGCACATAAAGAGCGCAAAACGTCAAAAATTCTCAGTACACAATAATGGAAAAGGTATTCCCTCAAATCACTGACACGAAGACCTACTGCGCAGTTAAAAATTGCGCAAGTATTAAAAATTGATTAAAAGTAAAAGAACTCGTCTCTATCTATAAAAAATCTTAGTTCACTCTAGTCTATTGTATTTTACTTACGATCAACTTCCACCTGCTAAAAAAGGAATCTCTTCACCCTGCTAGTCTAGTACCGGAAAATCATAAAGTGAGACGAAATCTCCGAGTATCGAGCCATCCACCTATTCTACAGTCTTTGTACGGTGCTGTACAATAATAATAGTAACAACATTCTTCAGGGATTTCATTCAACTGCTTGACTTTCCTGTTCCATAACGTATACACATTAAAACCATAAACAAATTTAACATCTGTGAATACCAGTCTTGAAAAATTATACACGATTTTATTTTGATAAATCGATGAATAAAATATGTGTGTGTACTAACAAGAATCATATTATATTATACTATATCATCTAGCCAAATTGAGATTATCCATCGATAAAAGGAAAGGTAATAATATTAACTTTGATGTCGCAACACATTTTTCTTTGGAAGGTGTACAACTCTGAACGAGTGCTTCCAAAGATCAGTTTCTAGAGAACTTTAAAACAGGTACTTTGCATATTGCGTGGATTGTCTACCAGGCCCTGACAATCAGCATTTAAAAATGTCAATGTCGAATCTCTCCGGACACCATTGAATCCTAATTGAACGGAACGAGATTTCGAGTGGAACTCGAACATAACGAGTAGGAGTTTCAAAGACAACTTATTGAAAACCAACAAAGAAGTGAATAGAACTTTTTGTTCCAAATAAATATGAAGGAAATATCTATTTTCTTTGTCCAGGGCTTTTAAATAAAGTAAATCCGATGAGTTGACGATGTCTTCAATTTTACTTTTATTGTATAACGTTGGGATTCTGGTATAAATTGGTGCAACGTTTTGAAAAATGAGTTTTTCGGTAATATACTAACTAGTAAAGGCTAATTTGCATGGCTAATAAAAAATTGTATTGATATTTAAATTGAAAATACTATTTTTACATGAACACATATTATCATGCCGTTTGCCTGTTGGGGTAGATATAACGGGTAGAGCACCCGACTTTCCTATCTCGACCTATATATTTCACCTCTTCTACATCCATACAACTCCTGCGATTTTCTAACTTCTTAAATTTTCTTAATTGAAAATGTTATTCACTTGATCCAACCATATTTTCCTTAGTCTTCTTTTACCTCGCGTCCCACTTACATTCAATATATATTTTTTGTTAGTCCTTTATTTATTCGTTTCACGTGCCCAAACCATTACGGAGTGCTCTTCTTCACCTTACTTAATACATTATTCTTATGTTCACTTTCATGCCAAATCACTTCGTT
>CATKWJ010000118.1:0-32789 GCA_949825065.1 Odontocerum albicorne
TATATATATATATATATATATTTATATATATATATATATATATATATATATATATATATATATATATATATATATATATATATATATATATATATATATATATATATATATATATATATATATATATATATATATATATATATATATATATATATATATATATATATATATATATATATATATATATATATATATATATATATATATATATATATATATATATATATATATATATATATATATATATATATATATATATATATATATATATATATATATATATATATATATATATATATATATATATATATATATATATATATATATATATATATATATATATATATATATATATATATATATATATAAATATTAATTATTAATAATAATTATTAATTAATTAATATTAATAATGAATGAATTAATTACATATTTATGTTAATTAATAATATAATATTCATGTTATAATTATTAATTAATATTGATAAATTATCATTATTATTAATAGTTATTAATTATTGATAATTATAATAATAAATTTATTATTATTTAATTATTAAATAATTATAATTATTTATTAATTAACATTTTTAATAAATAGTAAATAATTATTAATCAATTGTTACTTAATATAATAATTAACAATTAATAATTATTATTTAATTAATAAGAACTAATAAATAATAAATTTAATAATTATTTATTAAATACTTAATTAAATTTATTTATATTAATTTATTTATATAACCATTTCCGAATCCTAAAAAAATCGTTAGAAAATGGAAAAAAAGCAATGCATAAAATCAACGTTTCCTAGGAGCTAAGAAGTTTCACTTCTACCGCGCGAGAGTCTCACTCGTTTGTTTTTTTAGTATTATACCGCGTGGTTTGATGTATGATGTAAATATTTCGAAAATGTCGCAGTTTTCATCGTTAAGACTTCTTTGACAACAACAAGCTCTGAAGATAGAAACTGCAATGTTTTCCAATCGTCAACTTCGTAGACCAAACCACGCGGTATAACACTCTAAAACGCCTTATATGGTATTATATATAGTTGGTGGATGGCTTCGAGAGAAGAGTACTACGTAGGATCCTGGGCTCCGTGAATGACAGCGAAACCTGGCGAATACGATACAACGACGAGCTGTATAATATCTACGAAGCTCTCAGACTATCTGTACATGTCGGACTGAGCAGATTGAGACGGGCCGGACATGTGCAGAGAATACCGCCATCGCGAGCACCCAAACGAATCCTGGAGGTACACCCGGGTGGGAGAAAAAGAGTGGGCAGGCCAAAACTGCGATAGGAGGACGAAGTTGAGAGGGACGCAACCCGGCTGCTGAGGGCGCAGGATTGGAGGGCCGTGGCAGAAGACAGGAGGAGTTGGATGCGAAGATTGACGGAGGATAGAGCTCGATATGGGCTTTAAAACTATCGAAAGAAAAAAAGGTATTATATATGCTTATTTGGCTCCCATGACATACAATGGCGTGCCGAATTCAATAAAGGTAAAGATAGGAAAACCATTTAGATAGTCAATCGGAGCGTGGTTGTTATTGCGACAGGATTTTGAGTACTTGGGCTTTCAGGATGAATGACGTATGGAAAAGATTTTTGTGGGCTCGTGAGTGTGGGTTTCTTGTGGTTTTTGTGTTTGTGTAGGTTTTTTTATTTTTATTCTTATGATTATGTGCGATATATTGTGGGATGAATATTTTTGGTCTTTCTGGAGTGATGAAGTGTGAGGAGTTTAATTTCGTAAGATGTTTCCAGTTGTAATTGAGTGTCACTGTTTGTCAGGTTGATGAGAACGTGCAACGGGGTTTTGTTTTTGTGTAATCAAAAATCGGAAAGAAGTATCGATTTATTTTTTCATGCTTAATATCCTCAGTGAGATACAGGCAAACGCCTAGTTTACTGGGGATACGACAAATGAAAGGCATCAAACGCAGATCCATTAAATTTTTATGTCCAAATTAAATTACCTGTTGTTTTTTCGCAAAATATGTATATTTCTTGTCATGTGTAATAATAAATAAATTAATAACCTTTTCTCACAGCTACTACGATTTGTCTCATAATTGTATCTTACATTTTCTTATCTCACAATTTAATTCACTTGATTCAAACATACATTCAATAGTTTTCTTTATCAAACCTTTCTCTCATATTTGAATTAAATATTTATTTTGTTAGTTCTTTTTCATTCATCCGTTCAACATGTCCTAATCATCTTATTGCACTCTTTTCCATCTTATTTATTTATTTAACACTTTTATTGCAAATACAATCTGGCAGGCTTATTGCCAGGCGGCAATCTCTTCCAGCCAACCAGACAAAAGTAAATGAAGCAAGTTACGTGGTCACATAAATCATTCAAATGACTATCCATCCCCACGAAATCCATAAACAAAAAGACGGACAGTCACCCGAACATTATTTTTCATATAAAGTGAGATATCATCAATCAAAAGGAAAGGAAAGGATGGTGGAGAGGAAAGGAAAAGAAAAATCAGGAATGAAACACGTTATTTTACTGACTAGAAATTAAGAGGTTTTTCAGTCGCTTCTTAACCCTTCCCTTACGGTGATAAAAATAATACGCGTGCTCCGGTGTTGGGTAGTGAGTACGCAATAAAAAATTAGCGATTTTAAATCGGAAAAATAAGAACATTCATAGATAATCCCCTTAATTAATTATAATTGAAGTTTAAAATTATAATAATTGAGATTTATTTGCTGAAAACATTAAAAATTCATCTGAAAACATTAAAAAACGCTCACGGAACGGGCGTACGTCTAACCTATTTGCAAGCCTAGAGGCTACTAGTGGCGCGGAACGTCAGTCGCATACCCCGGCGCTTACGCCTTTGCTTGCGACGTTGAGACAATTCAGCTCCTCGCAATTCAGTCTAGTATGCAAGAGTGAGATGCGAATATAGTGTCGCGCTTCCCGCATACTATTCACCTATCGTCAAGACGAGGCACTCGCAGCGTTTAAATGCGAATTTGTTTTCGATCTTTACAAAACACCTCGATGTAGTCGATAAATTCTCATTATTATTAATATTATTTTTTAAATCAATGCGTAAATATATTATGGAGGAATACCTAAAATCTTAACCTAGTATTTATTATATTTATAGAGATATTGATGGTTATTAGAAGCAACGTGTAGAAGATACCCAACACAGGGAAGGAAAGATTAAAGCATGCTAAGGACGGAGTGAGTCTTATATTGGTTTGTAACTGATTCCAGAGTCTCACTGCATGGACAGTAAAGGACGACGTTAAGAAAGAGGAGCGGTGAACTGGAAAGGCCAATAAACAATCTCTGTTTGAGCAAAGCGCTAATCCTTGATTGGAAAGACGCTGAAAATTCTCGGCGAGATAAGAGGGTGTGGCGGGACAGTTAAGGATATCGTGCAATAGAGACAGTATGTCTATTTCTAACATTCAACCAGTTCAATGCCTTCTGGTATGAAGTTATATGATCGTACTTACGTAGGTTGAAAATAAATCTTAGACAAACATTCTGAAGACGCTGTAATTTGTCCTGCTGTTCCTCTATAACATCCAAGTAACATACGTCCGCATAGTCCAGAATCGGAAAGAGCAGAGATTATATGAGTAAAATTTAGGTTTTGGTTGGAAGGAATCTTTGCAACACTTTAAGGGAATGAAGGCTGAAGAAGATCCTTCGACTTACCTCATTTATTTGATCTCGCCATCTTACTCAACATAGTAACCTTAAGTGCACATATTTCCTTAATAACTTTATTACGTATTATGTTATACATTGTAACTCCATTTATTTTAACTATCCATAATATTCTTTCCACTATTTATTCACTTTACAGAACAGTCATGATATTAACCCTTGCCTTACGGTGATAAAAATAATACGCGTGCTCCGGTGTTGGGTAGTGAGTACGCAATAAAAAATTAGCGATTTTAAATCGGAAAAATAAGAACATTCATAGATAATCCCCTTAATTAATTATAATTGAAGTTAAAAATTATAATAATTGAGATTTATTTGCTGAAAACATTAAAAATTCATCTGAAAACATTAAAAAACGCTCACGGAACGGGCGTACGTCTAACCTATTTGCAAGCCTAGAGGCTACTAGTGGCGCGGAACGTCAGTCGCATACCCCGGCGCTTACGCCTTTGCTTGCGACGTTGAGACAATTCAGCTCCTCGCAATTCAGTCTAGTATGCAAGAGTGAGATGCGAATATAGTGTCGCGCTTCCCGCATACTATTCACCTATCGTCAAGACGAGGCACTCGCAGCGTTTAAATGCGAATTTGTTTTCGATCTTTACAAAACACCTCGATGTAGTCGATAAATTCTCATTATTATTAATATTATTTTTTAAATCAATGCGTAAATATATTACGGAGGAATACCTAAAATCTTAACCTTGTATTTATAATATTTATAGAGATATTGATGGTTATTAGAAGCAACTGTAGAAGATACCCAATACAGGGAAGGAAAGGTTAAGACTTGATCTTACGAGCAAATTGTCTGCATTGTAAAAATAATGACAAGTTTCCATTCATCAGCAGTAGCATTTCTACTTCACTCTTTAGGCAGAATAGTCCAGGTTTATATATTCATGGTTGCAATATCCAGAATCGTTTCACGAAGAAACATCCGCGCCCAACCGGACAAGGAATAACGTCCCAGATACATTTCATCCCCCATTCCCTATCCACTATCGTCCAGCGAGACCGCAGGCGAGGTCGGTCCAGTCTCCATTTCTATTGTGCTAGATGGTATTTTATTTAACACAATGGGTTATCCTGGTGTCGCCCCGAGCTGTCCTCCCTTACGGCCGAGAACAGATACTCTAACTGTCCCTATGGGTAGGGGGGGATTTAGAAGGTCGGGGTGCGATGATGACAGTTTATTTTCACATTTATAAAATAAATTACCTTTTAAATGAAATAAAATTCTTGTTTCTTCTTTATTTGCTTTTTTAAATTACTGTATATTTAATACAGGGTGGTTTTAAAGAAAACTTATGTTAACTAATTTTTAAACATTTATTTATACATACAATCATATAGTTTTCTTGTTGGGGTAGGCACAGAGGCGAGAGCACCAGTTTATCATATTCACACCTTCTGCCTCGTCTTCATCTATAAGCCCTCTCAAACAACTATAATTTCTCTTTAAACTATCTTCTCCCTGGCTCCATCCCAACTCACTGTCTGCGAAGACTGTTGGGATCAGCTCTCCTCGTCCTTAGGTTGTATGCTCTTCTGTCCCGGACTACGTCTCCCAGGCCGTGCCTCTGCATCAGGTTATCTTTGTAAGTCAAATTTACATAATGTCTCTATTGTATAAAATTCTTAACTGTCCCGCCGCCCTCTCTTATCTCGCAGAAAATTTTCAGCGTCTTTCTAATCATGGATTAGCGCTACGCTCAAACAGAGATTGTCTATTGGCTTTTCCAGTTCAACACTCCTCTTTTTTTACGTCGTCCTTTACTGTCCATGCAGTGAGACTCTGGAATCAGTTACAAACCAATATAGGGCTCGCTTCGTCCTTGGCATGCTTTAAGAAGCGACTGAAAAACCTCTTAATTTCTAGTCAGTAAAATAACGTGTTTCATGCCTGATTTTTCTTTTCCTTTCCTCTCCACTATCTCTTCATATTATTTTGATTGATGATATCTCACTTAATATGAAAAATAATGTTCGGGTGATTGTCTGTCTTTGTGGGGTTCGTGGGCATGTGCTCACGTATGTGTTTATGGATTTCGTGGGGATGGATAGTCATTTAAATTATTAATGCGACCACGTAATTTGCTTCATCTGGTTGGTTGGTAAGATATTGCCACCTGGTTATAAGCCCGCCAGATTGTATTTGCAATAAAAGTGTTAAATAAATAAATAAATTTAATAGACTTATTTCCAAGTGACAACCTCTTTCAACGAACCAGACAAAAGTAAATGAAGCAAGTTACATGGTCGCAAAAAAACATTCAAATGACTATCCATCTCCACGAAATCCATAAACATATACGTGAGCATATGCCCACGAACCCCACAAAGACGGACAATCACCCGAACATTATTTTTCATATAAAGTGAGATATCATCAATCAAAAGGAAAGGAAGGGAGGGTGGAGAGGAAAGGAAAAGAAAAATCAGGAATGAAACACGTTTTACTGATATCTTCTACTAACATTTGCACCGTTTATTCGTTCTTTAAGTCTTTCTTCATTCATTTATCTTACATGTCCAAACCGTTGAAGTGCGCTCATCTTGGTATTATTTAACACATCAGCATTAAGTTTACATTCATCCCTTCTACTTCCTAGTGTCATGTCAGGTCCCCCCAATGTTGAATATCACCTGAGAGTAGACATATTTGTCCCCGACAGCCCGAAAAAGATCCCCAACGCTCCTTATACCAGTCCAATTACGTTTATTACAGAGCCAGGAGACTTGCCTTCTGGCAACACCTCTTTGACCCTCTATTTTGTCTTGGATGATCAGGTGCAGCAATTTGTATGGGGTGTGAAAGTACATTCATCCCTAAGTACTATAAATTATTCTGAACATTTCTTTCTTTTAAAACTTCATTCATTGTATAGTATACTGCCTTGATCAAAAAGTTTTAGGACTTTATTCATAAAATCGAAAATACAAGTTTATTCATCAAAATCGATATGGTCCCCTTCAAAGTACTCCCCATCAACTGCAACGCACTTACGCCAGCGCTTGATCCAATCCTCGAAACACCGCTGGTACTCAATTTTCGGTATGTCCATCAGAGGCGTCTTCGATTTTTTCATGACATCCCCTCGGGTACCGTAACGCGTTCCGCGAAGCGGTTTTTTAAGTCGGTTGAACAGGAAAAAGCCGCAGGGAGCCAGATCAGGTGAATTCAAAGGCTGCTGGATAGTAATCGTGTTGTTTTTGGTCAAAAACTCATGGAAATCATGTCTTTCGCGATTTCGACGCGGTCCTTTTTTTGCATGAAATTGAGGCCTTTCGGCCCCAGTTTTGCAGCGACACGTCTGAGGCCCAAATCACTAACCAAAATATCTTGAGCGGATTCATAAGCGATGTTCAAGTCCTCTGCCAGCTCTCTGATGGCCAATTTGCGGTTTTCGGGCAACGTTTCTTTGATTTTATCGATGTTTTCATCGGTTTTCGACTGCCATTGCATTCGTTATTCTCGACCGACTCACGACCACTTCTGAAGCGTTCGTGCAACTAAAAAACACTTCTTCAACATTTCCAAGCTCTGCGGACCGTTAAATCCGTTTTTTACACAAAATTTAATGCAAACTCGTTGATGCACAGTTAATGCCATTTTCAAACTTGTAAAAAATCGAAAACTTGCACAAAGGTCGTATCTATGCGTGTAGTACTCAGTACAGCGTAACTTTTACAAATGTCAAGCTATGACGCTGAAATTTAGAGGGAAGTGTCAATGATAGATGTGATAGCCTAACAAAAATAAAAAAGAATTCCAATCGGGTGTCTGACAGCGCCACACGGTGGCCGGTCCTAAAATTGTTTGATCAAGGTAGTATATCTATGCGTGTAGTTTTTGCATTACTAAAGTAGATACAATGGATGATATTCGTACGAAGCCTTGTTGATAAAAAGCCTCTTTTATGATTTGGCGGCTGTGAGTTTAACCCCCGTTGCTATTTTATTTGTTTAAACGGGTTGTTGTCCTTTTTTCATTACGTACTTGTAAAACGTCTTAACGGCTGGCTAGAAGCGATTTCTACATAGCAATCAACCTTTTCTGTTGTATTATGTACAACGCAACGTTGACTGAAGTGACGCAAAATTATTTATTTCAAAATCTTTGCATTCTAGTCGCTTAATGAATTTACAAGTCCCTTTATAGGATGTCTAGTCCCTTAATGGATGTTCCAACTCTCTAATGGGATATTCAAGTCCCTTAATGGGAGTTCTAGTCCTGTGATGAATATTGAAATCCCTTAATGGGATATTTAAGTTTCTTTATGAGAGTTCAAGTCCCTAAATGCGATATCTGTATTAAATTATATGTTTTAGGTAAATTTCCAATAGATATTTGAGAACTTCGAGGTCAATATCATCTCCAACGAAGAAATTGATTGTTCCAAATCGATCTAATAGAATGGGGTAAAAATAAGGAAATGTTATCATAAATGTTATAGAAATCGTGGGAGCTGTATGAGAAGCTGTATGGATGAAAAATAGGTGTAATATGTTTATATGGATTATAAAGCCAGGCGTTCTGTCCTCTTTGCCTACTTCGACAGGGAAACGGCGTAATGGTATCAATGTATGTGTGTATGTGTGTGTGTAGTATTATTTCCTTATTATAAATTTTTGATAATATGAATTCCAATTTTTAATACAAAATACGAAATTTTAAGGTTAGAAATTAGTATTTAGTATTAAGGTCAGATTATGAATTGAAGAAATTGATTGTTCCAAATCGATCTAATAGGATGGGTTATAAAATAAGAAAATGTTAAATGTTATTGAAAATGTGGGAGCTGTATGAGAAGCTGTATGGATGTAGGATAGGTGTAATATATTTATATGAATTAGAAAACATGGCGTTCTGTCCTCTTTGCCTACTTCGACAGGGAAACAGCGTAATGGTATCAATGTGTTTTATTTCCTCATTATAAAGTTTGGATCTTGTGAAGTCGAATTTTTAATACAAATCACGAAATTTTAAGGTTAGAAATTAGTATTAAGTATTAAGGTCTGATTATGAATTTGGGGTTTAACGAAAAATATATATATATGTAAGTACTTACCAAATATGAATAGATTTGTAATGTGTCGTGAATGCATATGGACATGTGAAATTACCTGCAAAAAAAAAGAAAATAATCAGATATATTGTATTACTTTATTTTTCAGGTAATTTTTAATATAACATTCCTTTTATTACATTTTCTGGTAATTTTTAATATAACATTCCTTGTATTACATCTTTCTGTTAAATTTTAATAAAACATTCCTTGTATTACATTTTTTGGGTAATTTTTAATATAACATGAATCATTGCTTTGATCGTAGCATTCCTTTGTGTATTTTACGTAATGTTTAGTTTATCTCCTTTATTTAATGAGTCTCCTTAAGAGTAATGACTATTATTTATTATCAGAAAATTAATTGAATGTCATGTTTACTTGGTGGTGTAATCAAATATCAGTGATTCTAAACAAAATACGCGTTTAAACTTAGAAATTAAAAAACGCCGAAATTGTGCCGCGCACAGGATTCGTGGAATTTGATTTTTAACGCGGTGAACAGATTAAAGAACACTATCTGAAAAAAACAAGTATATGAACATCCAAAGCAAGGTGAGGATAGACAAGACCTGTGTCCGCCCCATAATGACATACAGCATAGAGTCCAGAGCCGACACTGTCAGAACCAAAAATCTCCTTCGAACCAGCGAAATGAAGGTACTCAGGAGTATCGCTGGCAAAACCATTCGTGATAGAGTACGAAACACAGAAATCCGAAGGATGTGCGAAGTTGAAGATATTGTCAGATGGGGACGACAGAGAAGAAGGTTCTGGAACGCACATGTATCCAGAATGGCGGAACCAAGAGCCGTAAGAATGGCCAGGGACAGTATCCCCCAAGCGAGCAGACCTCCAGGACGACCTCCCAAAAGATGGGAAGACAGCTGGCAGTCGACGTCGCAAGAGGGAAACAATGATGCAGGACCATAACATGCCAACAGGTCTAAAATAAGATGAAGAAGACGAAATTAATTTGATTTGTAATTTATTTTTGTCAAACACTGTTTATTCCACTTTTTTGTGACGGTATAACCCTACCGGTTTCAAGGTGCACACCTCATCTTCAGGGGAGCGCAAACCAGACAAGTCCTGTTTGCGCTCTCCTGAAGATGAGGTGTGCACCTTGAAACCGGTAGGATTATACCGTTACAAAAAGTAAAATAAACAATGTTTGATAAAAATAAATTACAATGTCTTTAAACCTCCACAACGTTAATACCTTAACTATAAACAATAAATTAATTTAATTTAACGGTCGTGCTCCCCTGTTTTTTAGCTCACCACCGTCACTAAACCTGTGTGTCCCGGCTCTTTCCTGGCCTGCTTTGTTTGCTATCATGTTTACCTCGTATCTTGTTTGCATGCAAACTCGTTACCAAACTATTCCCTCCCCTTTCGCCGCTCCTCGGCCGGCCTACTCAAACAAGCGAGACAAGTTTGGCTTCGACAATCTAACTAAGATGTTAGTTGATAAAAGGGATCAGGGGATCGTAATCTTTGGCGCAAGATACGATTCTAAGATTATATTTTTTTAACTGATACTTAATACTGGTTTTTCATGTTCAATAATAAATCTCTGTTTATCTAGAGTAGGGTTAACCCACCTTTTTTTAGTCCAACGTCTCCCTTGTAAAACATAAAACATTTTTAGACTGTTATAGGTTTAAAAGTTTCCCATCAATAGAAATACAGTAATTTCTATTTCAATATGATGTTTTTATTGTATCTTCTTCTTTTCTCCCTGGCTCCATCCCAACTCACTGTCTACGAAGACTGTTGGGGTCAGCTCTCTTCGTCCTCAGGTTGTATGCTCTTCTGTCCCAAATTACGTCCCACAGACCATGCCTCTGCATCAGGTTATCTTTTTGCACCACCCACAAATTCTTTGGTCTTCCTCTGGTTGTTATTCGAGGAAGATCCATGGAGATTGCCTGGTTCACAATGTGATCGGGTGCTCTGCGTCCAACGTGCCCATACCATCTCAATCACCTCTCATCCATCTTGTTGTTGATGTCTGTAACACTTAGGCTTCCACGAATTCGTGAGCATTTTATTTTGTCTCTTAGGGACACACCAGCTGACCATCTAAGCATGCGAATTTCTGCAGTTTCTAGTTGCTTGGAGTAAGAGTTATACATCGTCCAGCATTCGGAGCCATAGAGGAGTGCGGGTCTGACAATCGTTTGGTATACTTTTCCTTTTAACTTTATTGGCATTTTCAGATCACATAGAACTCCCGTCATTGATCTAAACTCCATCCATCCCACACTAATTATATGTGTTACATCTGCTGCATATCCTCCATCGCTATGGATGAGTGACCCGAGATACTTAAAGGAGTCACAATTTGGTAATGTTTCTCCATCCATTTGCATTACGGGATTGACAGCATTTGTGTTCTCGAATGGTAGGTACAGTTACTCTGTTTTCTTTCTGCTCAGTCTCAATCCATTGTCCTCCAAGATTCTTCTCCACCTTTCCAGACTATTTTGCAGGTCTTTATGTTTTTCACTTATTAATACGATATCGTCTGCAAATAGTAGGATCTTTAGGAGACTGTTCATTTCCTGGTTAGTTAAATAGTCCATGACTAAGATGAACAGTAGCGGACTGAGTACCGATCCTTGATGTACCCCCACCTTTATAGGAAATTCTGGTGAAGTTCACGAAGTGCTTTTATTGTATCTTTTAAACCTATATCTGAGATATGTATCGGAAATGTTCTTACTTGGGCTTTGAACCCACTTTTATTGAAAATAAAAATATTATCAATAAATATAACTAAGAAATAAATACGTTTTTAATAAAATAAATAAAATGTTTATTATTTATTTCTTATTTCCACTGTTTTATTTGAGTTCACTACCGGTTTCGAAGACCTCCGTCTTCTTCGTCAGGTAAAGTTGAACTTTGAAGGGGAAGTTCAACTTCACCTAACAAGAAAGACGTATAGTGCTGAATACAAAATAAATAATCAGCATTTTATTAAAAATGTATTAACTGCTTGTATAAACGAGTATTTATAGAACAAAAGAAAAAAAAATATTTCGGAAGTATCCTAGTGGAAGGAAGACCTCGACCCAGAAACCGGAGTCAAGTGCAGAATTGAATCATCTCGTGCGGCTTTTAATAAAATGAGAAGCGTATTCTGCGATGATAATCTAAACTTGAAACTTCGACAGCGGTTAGTCAAATGCTACGTTTGGTCAGTGTTATTGCATGGAGTGGAATCATGGACCCTCAATGTTGGTAGTACGAACCGACAGGAAGCATTCGAAATGTGGATGCACCGGAGAATGCTACGGATACCCTGGACGGATATGGTCAGCAACACGAGGGTTCTTCAAAGAGCCAAAGTTGATAGAGAGTTGTTGACTAATACAATATATTAAAATCCGAAAGGTGTCCTACTTGGATCATGTACTTACAGGAGCAAAGTACAAATTACTGCACCTGATCATCCAAGGCAAGATAGAGGGTCGAAGAGGTGTTTGCAGTAGGCAAATCTCCTGGCTCCGCAATATACGTGATTGTACTGGTATAAGGAGCGTTGGGGATCTTTTTCGGGCTGCCGGGGATAAAGATGCCCACTCTCCGGTGATAGTCAACGTTGGGGGAACCTGACATGACACTAGGAAGAAGAAGATATATTTATTAAGTAATATCTATATTTGTCAGTGAAAGTGGGTTCAAATCTCAAGTAAGAGCTCCCTTGAGGAGGTTTGCTCTCGAAACGGGGCTATGTTAATCGTGGTTTGATTATTATTGATTATTAAATGGTGGTGTATTTGTTATGCTTTAAAATAATAGATTTTATTTATGTTTTATTATAAATTAATTATTTTTGAAATTTTGTGGGGTTTGTGGGCTTATGCTCACGTATGTGTTTATGAATTTCGTGGGGATGGATAGTCATTTGAATGATTTATGCGACCATGTAACTTGCTTTATTAACTTTTGTCTGGTTGGTTGGTAGAGATTGCCGCCTGGCAATAATCCCGTCAGATTGTATTTGCAATAAAAGTGTTCAATAACTAAATAAATAAAAATAAACTAAACTGAAAATAACATTTTTTAATTTTAGATAGACTGAAAACCCTAACAGCAGGAGATTACCAGGAAGGCAGTCGAAAACGTGGAAAGACAGCTGGACGTCATCATCCCAGGACAGCCCACCGTCACAAACAGGTCATACGACCTAGACCAAGAGGAAGAACGTCACAAACAGGTCATACGACCTAGACAATTTTTTGCAGATATGAAACCAATGGTGTAACTTTAAAAAAATAGCCCCAATGAAAAATTTAAAAAGGGTCCCCTATATATTTATTTATTGATTTAATATACTATACTTAAGAAAATGTAGCATGGCCCCTGTGAGGTTTCACAAATTTGTCCCAATACAACCTTTTAACGACGTTCAGTAATTTTAATTATTTTATCAACTTTAATATAAGCATCGATTCTAATAAATAGCGAGTTATTTAGGTAAATACATTACATAAAACTAACAATAATGACAAATTAATGCATCTTGTTACAAATTAGCAAAAATATGTCAGTTTGTTAAAATCAAATAATATTTGGTGACGTCCGTCAAAAGTCACTACGTTAGTCTGCATTGGCTAGGGATGGGGTATACGATAATTGGATTTTCGATTTTTTTTACACATAGAATTAAATGTTCATAATTAGTATTAATCCATAGTGAATCTTGGCCTATTTAAATAATACATTAGAAAGTCAGTATAATTAAAAGTAGGAATTAAAACGTCAGTTTAGAGAAAAACTATTTTTCGATTTATAAAAAAACTATTCGATTTGTAAAAAAAAAAAAACGGTTTGAGGCGTGATATTTCAAACGACACAGGAACCATGGTAATTTTTATTGAGTATAACAACCGTCACGCCATTGCCCTATAGGGGAAGGCAGAGAAAATAGAGCGCCACATTCTTCGCATCTTTCATATACATGTGCCTCTTCGATTTCTACCGCTTTCTACATTTTATTTTTTGAAAATATCACTTAATTGATCCAACCAAACTTTTATTGGTCTTCCTCTACCACGTCTACCATTTATGCTACATAGTTCATATATGTTTTTCCGTATACTACAAGAAAATAACATTAAAATAAATTAAAACCGTAGTTATCTGTCCGTTGTTCTTACCCTAGACCTCTTTTTTACTCTTTAATAGATAAGGAACGTAGTGCAAAGAGATTTCCTCCCTTTGGAGAGGGCAATTACACTCCTTATAGTCAGAGTGTTGTGAATGGCACAATTAGGGAGCGGGTGGTTTTGGGAGGCTGTGCCGGGCGCACAAAGCCCGCTACAGCCTCCCGTTGTAAATTACAAACCTTTACTTCAGCCTTTTCTTCAGCCTCTTTCATTATTGTCATCTTTTTTGTCTTTCTTTTGTAGCACACATTTGCCATTATTACATATTATTTTCAGGCGGTTTTTATACAGAGTGATCTCAAAATTAACATATAAACTTATATCAGCCGTCACTATGGTGTAGTTTAATTTTGATAGTTTATATTTAACAGTTTATTAGCTTAGATATGGAAAATTTGTTATAGAGAGTTTCACGACTCAACAATTTTAAATCGGAAAAATAAGAACATTCATAGATAATCCCCTTAATTTATTATAATTGAAGTTAAAAATTTAAATAATTGAGATTTATTTGCTGAAAACATTAAAAAACCATCTGGCTACGCTCACGGAACGGGCGCAGGTCTAATCTATTTGCAAGTCCAGAAGATACTGCGGCGCGTAGCGGTACCCCGGCGTGGCTTACGCTTGCGACGATTGAGACAATTGAGCTCCTCGCAATGCAGTGGAGTATGCAAGAGTGAGATGCGAATATAGTGTCGCGCTTCCCGCATACTCTTCACCTATCGTCAAGACGAGGCACTCGCAGCGTTTAAATGCGAATTTGTTTTCGATCTTTACAAAACACCTACGATGTAGTCGATAAATTCTGATTATTATTAATATTATTTTTTAAATCAATGCGTAAATATACTATGGAGGAATACCTAAAATCTTAACCTTTTATTTATTATATTTATAGAGATATTGATGGTTATTAGAAGCAACGTGTAGAAGATACCCAACACAGGGAAGGAAAGGTTAAAAAGTACAGACACAGATGGCGTCATGAACTTGTCTGGGTATTGTGACATTTGAGAAGTGTAATATATGACATTTATAAAAAAGGAGTCATGTACAATACAACAACGCGTTCATATTCCTTACCAATTCATTCCGTATTCTGTCATACATTTTCACTCAACGTATTTGTTTCAAAGCACGTATTTTTACAGCATTTATTCGACTCTTCTCAGCAATTTTTCAGGTCCACGTTTCACAAAGTTAACACTAAACTACTACTAAAAGGGTTTTTAAAATTGAGCGGTTTTTTAAATTATTGGATAAAACACAGATGACGTCGCGTATTTGCCTGAATCTTGTGACATTTGAGAAGTGTAATGTATGACATTTATAAAAATGGAGTCGTATACAATACAACAACGCGTTTAAATTGTTGAATTATTTTATGTATTGTAATCTCCGGAAACAGTGATGTTAATTGCCCACCAAGATCGTGTGATATGACACTGTTAGACTATTTTCTCTAGGGTTACGTGAAAAGCCAGGTCTATAAGAATGACCCTCGATCAATTCCTGAGCTGTAGAATGAAATTATTCGCGTTATTGGTGAGTTAGAACCGCAATTATGCCGAAATGTCATCGTTAATTTTGACAAAAGAGTGGACATCTGCGGAGCTGCAAGAGGTGGACATTTGGCGGATATTGTTTATTGTGTTTAAATGTCATACATTATACTTCAATGACCAATAAAAAGTTTTTTGAAATCAAAGCAAATTGTGTGTTTTATTCAAGAATTTAAAAAAATAGAATTAAAAAAAACCACTCAATTTGAAAGACTCTTAGAAGATTGCGAGGCGTTAACAGTTTTAGGAAACACTTGAAAATGTAGCCTCTTGGGAGGTTGTATCAAAATGTATGTCTTAGGTGTTAACATAACCATCGATGAGCTGTCCTTTCATTCATAGCATCTTCACCGTACACTTAACAAATATCGCGAGCAGCTTTTGCAGATTTATTCCCTCGATTGAACGCGAACAGGAGGATGTGTCGAAAATGCTCACTTTCGTCTAATTGACATTCCATTTTGAAGGCTTGTAATCAAATAAAATAATATATGTAACGTAAAAGCAAATACAATATCTTGTAGAACAGACAATTTACTTTCGAATGACGTATAACCTTTACCATTTTGTTTTACTTTTGGTGCTCATTTTTAAATTGAAAAAAAAAAACGGACACAACTTATGTTAACCCCTAATATATGAGTATACACGAACTACTATACAAACATTTCACTAATTTTAATGATTTATGCGACCACGTTACTTGCTTCATTTACTTTTGTCTGGTTGGTTGGAAGAGATTGCTGCCTGGCAATAAGCCCACCAGATTGTATTTGTAATAAAAGTTTTAAATAAATAAATAAAATAAACCCTACTGGTTTCAAGGCTTTCATCTCATCTTCAGGAGAGCATAAACAAAACTTGTTGTTGACAAACAAGAGTCTTGGTTGTGTTCCCCTGATAATGAGGTGTGCACCTTGAAACCGGTAGGGTTATACCGTTACAAAAAATGGAATAGTAAGTGCTTGACAAAACAAATTACAATATATTTACATACTTGTACACACCATCACGTCGTCTTCATATTGGGGTATATACAGAGGAGAGAGCGTCTAAATTTCCCATCATTCGCCTCTTCTACATCGATACATTTCTTTGGCTTTTTATTGACACATATTTTTTTTTATAACAACTCTTGTTTATGTTCCCCTGATGATGATGTGAAAACAGTAGGGTTATACCGTTACAAAAAGGGGAATAAACAGTGTTTGATAAAACAAATTACAATGTTTTTAAACCTCCACAATGTTAATGCCTTAATAATTTATAAATGTATCTAGTTGGTTGGAAAAGACTGCCACATGAAATTAATCGCTCAAGGTTGTACTGTATACAAGGAAAAATGTTAAGCATGATTCGCTCAGGCGCTGCTATAGCTACCAGGCGTGATTTCTTAAATAACTTGTTAAAAAAATTTAATTGTTATATCTCTACAAAAAATGGAATAAACCGTGTTCGATAAAACAAATTACAATCTCTTTAAACCTCCTCAACGTTAATGCCTTAACTATAAACAATATTACCTTGATCAAAAAGTTTTAGGACTTTATTCATAAAATCGAAAATACAAGTTTATTCATCAAAATCGTTATGCTCCCCTTCAAAGTACTCCCCATCGACTGCAACGCACTTACGCCAGCGCTTGATCAAATCCTCGAAACACCGCTGGTACTCAATTTTCGGTATGTCCATCAGAACCGTCTTCGATATTTTCATGACATCCTCTCGGGTGCTGTAACGCGTTCCGCGAAGCGGTTTTTTAAGTCGGTTGAACAGGAAAAAGTCGCAGGGAGCCAGATCAGGTAAATTCAAAGGCTGCTGGATAGTAGTCGTGTTGTTTTTGGTCAAAAACTCATGGAAATCATGTCTTTCCTCCATCCTCGACCGACTCACAACCACTTCTGAAGCTTTCGTGCCACCAAAAAACACTTCTACAACATTTCCAAGGTCTGCGGACCATTAAATCCGTTTTTCACACAAAATTTAATGCAAACTCGTTGATGCACAGTTGATGCCATTTTTTAACTTGTAAAAAATCGAAAACACGCCCAAAGGTAGATGTACTCAGTACATCGTAACTTTAACAAATGTCAAGCTATGACGCTGAAATTTGGAGGGAAGTGTCAATGATAGATGTGGTAACCTAACAAAAAAAGAATTCCAATCGGGTGACTGACAGCGCCACACGGTGGCTGGTCCTAAAACTTTTTGATCAAGGTAGTATATATAAAATAAATAAATAAAATGACCAAAAAACAAATACACTCAAAGTTGTTTTTTCCATCAAAAATATGATTGACATTTGAATCACATTTGATCACGGGAAAGAGTCTATTATTATCGTTTTCTATGAACTCCTAATCTCGTCAACCGCGGTTTTATCAACCGCGGCGTTTTTGTTAAAACGTATTCTCCGCGGTCGGTTAAATTAAAATAATTTGGATGTTTGAATGTGAAAATTGGGTGAAGAAAAATATTAATAGGAGCTGAATTAATTCTGTAGAAATGCGTGCACTGAGATGAATAAACAGTGTGATAATTTAATTCAGAATACGAAATGAGGTGATAAGGGATAAACGCGAACTTAAAACTGGTGGATAGATAAGGATGAATTCTGATAAATAAATTGTACGAGAAGATTGTTGCGAAATCTTAAGAGGGGAAAGAAAAGTAAGAAAGGAAAAGTAAACGCGATAAATGAAAGTTAGGAACAAGTGGAAGAATTCTGATTTTCAAGTAGTATTTTCTCAGATGATGGATGAGTAAAGAAATATATTGAGTAACGTGTAGCGATAGGAAATATGTTAAATGCAATGGGGTCTTGCAAATGGAGCGGGTTTTTTTTAAATTCTTGAATAAAATACACAATTTGCTTTTGATTTCAAAAAACTTTTTATCGGTCATTGAAGTATAATGTATGTATTGATATTTCAACACAAAAAAAAAACAATATCCGCAAAATGTCCACTTCATGCAGCTTTACATATGTCAACTCTTTTGTCAAAATTTTCGATGGTATTTTGGCATAATTGCGATTCTAACTCACCAATAACGCGAATAATTTAATTCTACAGCTCGAGGAAAGGATCGAGGGTCATTCTTATAGACTTGGCTTTTCACGTAACCCCAGAGAAAATAGTTCAACGGTGTCAGATCACATGATCTTGGTGGGCAATTAACATCACCGTTTCCGGAGATTACAATACATAAAATAATTCAACAATTTGAACGCGTTGTTGTATTGTATACGATTCCATTTTTTATAAATGTCATACATTACACTTCTCAAATGTCACAAGACCCAGGCAAGTTCGCGACGCCATCTGGTTTTATCAAAGAATAAAAAAGCCGCTCTATATAAAATACCCTTTATAACATGTGATATACTCAAATAAGACAGTATCAAATTTTGCCAAGACGATAGTCTACAAAAGTATATTTAAGTATTAACTTTGATGTATGTTAGTGAAACGTGGACGTGGAAAAAGACTGAAAGGAGGCGAAAAAATACGTTATAAATGCAAGCACTAAAAATAATACTTGGGATTACAATGTATGACAGAATGCTGAATGAATATGTAATTAAGGCTGATGTGTTAAGATGATGAAAAACACTCTGTCGAAATAGAAAAAAAAAAAAAACAGATGCGTGAGAGTCTCGCGCGGTAGAAGTGAAACTTCTTAGCTCCTAGGAAAAGTTCATTTTATGCATTGCTTTTTTTGCATTTGTTAACGATTTTTTTTTTGAGGATTAGGAAATGGTTATGTGGAATTTAATTCAAGAAAATATCTCTAAATTATATTAAAAAAAATTTTTTTTTATTTTTTATAATAAATAATAATAATTTAAAAAATACACATAATAATGTTAAATTTATATTTTATTATATTAAATATATTAATAAATTGTATAATACTATTATTATTATTATTATTATTTATCGTCTGTATCAAATAAGTAATAATGTCCCATGATATTAAATAAAATAAACAAAAAACAAATATAAACAACAAACAAATATAAAAAATAAACAACAAACATATTTTTGTTTATTTATTTTTTATTTATTTTTACACATGACAAGAAATATAAATAATTTGCGAAAAAGCAACAGGTAATTTAATTTGGACGTACAATTTTAATGGATCTGGGTTTGTTGCCTTTCATTTGTCGTATCCCCAGTAAACTAGGCTTTTGCCTGTACCTCACTGAGGATTTATAAACAACAAACAAATATAAACAACAAACATATATAAACAATAAACAAATATAAACAATAAACAAATATAAACAATTAACAACAAACAAATATAAACAATAAACAACAAACATATATAAACAATAAACAATTAAGAACAAACAAATATAAACAATAAACAACAAACAAACATAAACAATTAACAACAAACAGCTATATAAACAACAAACAAATATAAACAACAAACAAATGGCGTTTTCCATTTACAAGACGGTTGACAAACGTACTTGATAACGAGGGATAACATGCCATCATAATTATCTTTCAACTCCTCGTACATTGAAACCACTTAATTTTCTTAATGCCCACATCTTCAGAGCGTTTATCTTATTTCGATCATTATTTTACCAAGTCCAGGATTCACAATTACACATCAAGGTTCGCAACAACCCACTATTGTGTATTGTCATGTTTGTTACCTTACTTGTCCTTTATTACGTGTATAAGTGTTTCGTTAAAATAAAACTGAAAGTTATAAAGAAAAAAACAACGATATTTAATTGGTACAAATCAGCCTTCAAATTTGACTGAGAGATCATGAATATCTGCCTCTCAGCCTCCCTACCTAGTAACCCAGTGCTGTCAACTCAGTTCATCCCCTTTATGGTCAGAGAAAGGCTGAAGAGTCCAATCGATACCCCCCCCCCCCACCCACCACACATTCCATGCCTTGGGGTTTGAGGGATGAGATTTCTATGGCAGGGTGGTCATTTAGCTTGCAGCGGTAGCATCCCACGTTGGGGTGGCATCGTTGTTGTCACTTCTGGGAAGGTTCGGAGGGAGGTGGGCTGTCATATGGCTTACTTTTTATCCGCTTCATTTTAATAAAATAAATATTTATTACAATATTCTTCTTCAACTTTCTATAGACTCAAGAGTCTGTTACTGCACGATTGTCCTCCTGTGATGCTGGGCTCCAGCTATCTCTTCATCGTGTCGGGGGTCTCCCTGGTGGACGCCGTCCATCCGGCACCCCATGCAGAACTATGTAAGGAATTCTTGTGGAATTCATTATCTGTACATGTTGATACCAGTATCGTCGACACTGTCGTCCCAATCTGACCACATCTTGGACCTCACAGACCTCTCGGATTGTGGTGTTCCTTATACGATCACGCAGTCTTCTCAGCAATAGCACGTAGAGTTCTCATTTCCGTTGTCCTTAGCATACTTTTTGTCCTGATAGTGTCAGCCCTCGCTTCGATGTCATATGTGAGGATAGGTCGCACACAGGTCTTATAAATGCGTACCTCGCTATCCGTTCTCATATCTTTATTCCTCCATATGACATCTCTCAGGCAGCCCGCCACAACTGCAGCTTTATCTACCTGAGGCCTTACTTCTCTGGGGAGGTCATGAGAGCTGAGCAGTTCACTGCCGAGATATCTGAACTGGGTTGCTTGTTCAATTGGCTCGACACGTACTGAAATTCTGCACTCTAGTGGGTACTTGGAGAATGTCATACACATACAATATACATAGATACATATCATCACGTCGAGCCCCTTAAGGGGTAGCAGAGAAAATAGATCTTCCACCTTTTATATCCAAGCACACAACGTTTGTCTTCTCCATATTTATACATCTCGTCAAATACAATCTTCTTTAATTATTCATTCTTCTCGCTTTATCATATTTCAAAATCTGACCCATTTGGTCCAGCCACGCTTTCTTATGTCTACTTCCACCACGTACACTTTTCCCTTCTGATTTGTGTAGTGCTATTTAATATTATACATTAATTGTCGCTTTCCATAAAACTCTATTTATTTCTTGAATCTTCGAAGAGACTATAGTTAGATAAACTAAATTGTTAAAATATGTTCTGTACAAGTGTAAATAATATAATATAAGAGAGATGAGGAAGGGGAAGAGAAGTGGGGAGAGATGTAATACAATGGTGAATGGGGCGGGGAAAAAAACGTGAAAGTGAATGTGAATATTTAAGGCAGGGGAGGATTTTAAATTGGAAACATATTAACCCCCCCTTGCCTTAAAGATTCACATTTTCCCCGCCCCATTCACCATTGTATCATATCTCTCCCCACTTCTCTTCCCTTTCATCATCTCTCTTATATTATATTATTTACACTTGTACAGAATATATTTTAACAATTTAGTTTATCTTCACCTGACGATGAAGACGGTGGTCTTCGAAACAAGTTGTGAACCAAAAATAAACCTGTGGTGAATACAAAAATATAAAAGTGTTTTTTACTTATTTTTCGCTGTATATTTATTTATTTATATTTATTAAAAACTTCAAATTAAAATCAGACTGAAAAGTTTTCTACGAAAAAAAAACTGGTCTTGGACAAGAGTTGAATCCGCAACCTCCGAGCTAGAAGACAGATGACCCAACAAGGCTACTCTGGTTATTTCCGGTTACATTGATAAATTTATTGTCCAGAACAAATGGAGATTCCATTCCACTTTATGCTGAAACGTTTTGTGGTAAGATTTCATTCCTCTAGTCACGAAATGGGAGGTTTCAGTGGGGGATATTGTTGATGTCACTCCCCCATCCCCCAGGATATTTCATTTTTAGACAGGATCTGCAAATAATGGGGATAACATTTTATGGGGCTGTGAAATCTTTAAGGGCTTGACAATTTTTATTTATTGTGTATATAAAATTAAATTTATGCGATATAACGTATGGCTGAATAATAAAATATAAAAGTTGAAGAATTTGGCTATTTGAATAGTATTTTCTAAAATGATGAGAGTTTAGGATATGTGTCCTAGAGGGAAGAGATGGTGATGATTTGTTGGTAAATAAATAATCTCGTTAGATCGCAATGCGGAAAGAGTGTTTTATTTGGTAGACGTAAGTATTTATATGATTTTAGAAAGTGCGCGGGAATGCGCTCGCGATATGCCTACGTCTCGTTTCTGCAAATACAAAGACGATTAATTGTTGTATGTAGGTATCATTCAAATACGGAACTGGCGAGACAAGCGTGGTGCGTTCTCTCTCTAGTATGGAATGCGGTCCGCTCGGCTATGGGTTAAATGGCCGGCGCGTGAACTCTGGACTTGTTTATTTAGATTTTGTCGAGGAATGCGAAGGTCATTTCATCGGTCATTGACCGTATATATGAATTCCCACAGTGTTCCGAGTGGGCGACTGAGTGTGCGATGACCGCCACAAGAGAGTTAAGAAGGATGTCGAACGGCGTGTAGCGATAAAAAACAACGTTAAAATATATACATTATATTTCTACGATTATGTGCGGTATATTGTGGGATGAACGTTTTGGTCTGTCTGGAGTGATGAAGTGTGAGGGATTTGATTCGCGTGATGTATACATGTGTAATTGAGTGTCACTGTTTGTTAGGTTGATGAGAATGTGCAACGGGGTTTTATATATTGTAATAAAAAATCGGAAAGAAGTATCGATTAGTTTTTTTATGCTGTGTGTCCTCAGTGAGATACAGGCAAAAGCCTAGTTTACTTAGGACACGATAAATGAAAGTCAACGAACCCAGATCCATTAAAATTGTTTGTCCAAATTAAATTACCTGAGTTTTTTTCGCAAATTATGTATATTTCTTGTCATGTGTAAAATAAATACTCGAACCAAATATTTTTAATAGCTTCTTAGATCCAAATGAGTATTTTTTTATTTATTTACTTTACACATGACAAGAAATATACATCATTTGCGAAAAAACAACAGGTAACTTCATTTGGACACAATTTTAATGGATTTGGGTTTGTTGCTTTTCATTTGTCGTGTCCCCAGTAAACTAGGCTTTTGCCTGTATCTTACTGGGGACATATAGCATGAAAATCAATCGATACTTCTTTCCAATTTTTTATTATATAAAACCCCGTTGCACATTCTTATCAACCTGACAAACCGTTTTAATAAACAAGTTTTAGTATTAACTTTGATGTATCCCTTAAGGTGATTAATCCAGCGCAATTCCTAGTAGCGTGTAGCGATAGGATATAAAGTCAACGGGGCTCTTCAATATATTTACCCAAATTAGACAGTGTCAAAATTTGCCAAGATAAGTATTTTAATAGCAACTTTGATGTACGGAAGCGAAACGTTGATGTGGAAAAAGACGGAAAGGAACCGAATAAATGTTGTAAAAATGCATGCACCGAATAAAAATACTCGGAATAACAATGTATGACAGAATACTAAATGAATATGAACTTAAGGCTGATGTGTTAAGTACGATGAAGAAGATCACATTGAGATGGGTTGGACATGTGTTACGAATGAATAAAGAAAGATTAACCTATTCCTACATGTGTTAAAAAATCCGCGCATTCCGGTGCTGTGTATTCAAAACACATGTAAAAATTAGCGATTTAAAATCAGAAAATGAAGAATATTCATAGCCAATCGATTAAATTAATTAAATTTGAAGTCAAAAGTGAAAGTAATTGAAATTGAATTGCTGAAAACATGAAAAAAATATCGGCCGACGTTCACAAAACGGGCGAAGAGATCACCTCAAACGAAAGCGAGTGAACTGAGATTCTATTTCTTGCGTTCCCATATACTGAAGTAGAGTGAGAGTGAGACGTTAATAGCGTTGCTTCCTCACCCATAGCAGTTTTTTTAGAATTTATATACCTACGTCACACATTGGCACACGTTTGGTTGTATTGGTGAATTTATTCCCGATTTTCACAAAATATCTCTGATGTGTCCGATAAGTGCTAATTATTATTAATATTATTTTTTCATTCAATGCGTAAATGTATTACGGAGGAAAACCTAAAATCTGAACCCAGTATTTATTATATTTATAGAGATATTAAAGTGTTTAGAAGCAATGTGTACTAGTTACACATCACAGGGAAGGAAGGGTTAACAAAACAATTGTACAGTGCCAATGTTAATGGAATGCATAGCAGAGGCACACCAAGGAGGTACAGTTGACTTGAGGCAGTTTGATTTTAGTAAGCGAAGTGTCGAAAGAAATACACGTAGAAGGTGTATATGGATGCAGAGAAGTTGAAAGATTTCTGCCTGGATAGAAAGCTCTAGCGATCTGTCCTCTCTACCTATTCTGAGAGAGAAAGTTATTTAAAATACGTAATGTTATACGAGACAAAATAAGTGGATTGAAACTGCCCAAAGGCTGAAACACTTTGTTGTTAAAATGAATAAATCGCTACAGTGGGTTTAACATGTCAAATTTGATATTAACCCTTCCCTTACAGTGATCAAAATAATACGCGTGCTCCGGTGTTGGGTAGTGAGTACGCAATAAAAAATTAGCGATTTTAAATCGGAAAAATAAGAACATTCATAGATAATCCCCTTAATTAATTATAATTGAAGTAAAAAAATATAATAATTGAGATTTATTTGCTGAAAACATTAAAAAACCATATGGCAACGCTCACGGAACGGGCGTAGGTCTAACCTATTTGCAAGCCTAGAAGCTACTAGTGGCGCGGAACGTCAGTCGCATACCCCGGCGCTTACGCTTATGCTTGCGACGTTGAGATAATTCAGCTCCTCGCAATTCAGTCTAGTATGCAAGAGTGAGATGCGAATATAGTGTCGCGCTTCCCGCATACTATTCACCTATCGTCAAGACGAGGCACTCGCAGCGTTTAAATGCGAATTTGTTTTCGATCTTTACAAAACACCACGATGTAGTCGATAAATTCTGATTATTATTAATATTATTTTTTAAATCAATGCGTAAATATATTATGGAGGAATACCTAAAATCTTAACCTTGTATTTATAATATTTATAGAGATATTGATGGTTATTAGAAGCAACGTGTAGAAGATACCCAACACAGGGAAGGAAAGGTTAAAAAAGAAATTGAAATAAGATTTAAGACTTGACCGTGTAGACTAAATCTTCTTTATGGGGATGCTTTATCAGTTATGGGTGTTAGCATACTTTCAAAAGATACCAGCAAATATCTTAGTGTCAGTCTTGATAGTAAATTCTTTTTCGATAGACGAATAGGTTATACGGTCTCTTCGGGATTGAGTAATCTTTGAAAAATCGTATATCGATGCCTTTAAACAAAAATAATACATTATTGAAGTGAAACTTGTATCTATGCGGTAGGGCAAATTGGCCTGAACGTCACGAAAAGTGAAACGGTGTATTATATTATTATTTTTTATTATAATTTAATATTTTAATTAATAATAAATTATTATTAATATTAATATGTAATTATTTATTATTTATAATAATTAATATTATTTTGATATAAGTAAGTGTATTCTTTATTATTAATTTTTTTTTTGGATATTATTTTTAACATATTTATAATTTATTAATTTTATTTTATATTAAATTATTTTAAATTTTTTTATTTAATATTTATTTTATATATAATTAATACACAATTATGATATAATAATATAAGCATACATGTTATTATAATATTAATAATTATTTTATTATTATATTATAATTAATTATAATATTATGAATAATATAATAATAAATGAATAATTATTTAAAAATAATTAATTTTATAATTAAAAATAATATAAAAATATTAATATGTTTAATATAAAAAATATGAATTTAATATAAGTAAGTGTATTATATTATTATTAAAATTATTATTATTTATAATTAAAAATAAAAGTTAAATATATTTTTATTAAATTAAGAGAGATTTTCTTGAATTAAATTCCACATAACCATTTTGTATTAAATTAAGAGAGACTTTCTTGAATTAAATTCCACATAACCATTTTTTATTAAATTAAGAGAGATTTTCTTGAATTAGATTCCACTTAACCATTTTTTTATTTTATTATGTGAGATTTTCTGGAATTAAATTCCACATAACTATTTTTTTATTTAATTAAGTGAGATTTTCTGGAATTAAATTCCACATAACTATTTTTTTATTTAATTAAGTGAGAGTTTCTGGAATTAAATTCCACATTACTATTTTTTATTAAATTAAGAGAGACTTTTTTGAATTAAATTCCACATAACCATTTTTTATTAAATTAAGAGAGACTTTCTTGAATTAAATTACACATTACCATTTTTTATTAAATTATGAGAGATTTTCTTGAATTAGATTCCACTAAACCATTTTTTATTCAATTAAGAGAGATTTACTTGAATTAAATTCCACATAACCATTTTTTATTAAATTAAGAGAGATTTTCTGGAATTAGATTCTACTTAACCATTTTTTTTAAAATTAAGCGAGATTTTCTTGAATTAAATTCCACATAACCATTTTTTATTAAATTAAGAGAGACTTTCTTGAATTAAATTCAACATTACCATTTTTTATTAAATTAAGAGAGATTTTCTTGAATTAAATTCCACATAACCATTTTTTATTAAATTAAGAGAGATTTTCTGGAATTAGATTCTACTTAACCATTTTTTTATTAAATTAAGAGAGATTTTCTTGAATTAAATTCTACATAACCATTTTTTATTAAATTAAGAGAGTTTTTCTTGAATTAAATACTACATAACCATTTTTTTATTAAATTAAGAGAGATTCTCTTGAATTAAATTCCACATAACCATTTTTTATTAAATTAAGAGAGATTCTCTTGAATTAAATTCCACATAACCATTTTTTATTAAATTAAGAGAGACTTTCTTGAATTAAATTCCGCATAACCATTTTTTATTAAATTAAGAAAGTTTTCCTTGAACAAAATTCCACATAACCATTTCCTAATTTAAAAAAAAACCGTTAGCAAATGCAACAAAAAGCAATGCATAAAATCAACTTTTCCTTGGAGCTAAGAAGTTTCACTTCTACCGTGCGAGAGTCTCACGCATCTGTTTTTTTTTTATTAATTTGGTATATTGCGTCTGGATTATTGTAATTATATACACTCTGGTCTGCCTGATTTGCTAATTTCTAGACTCCCGTCTGGTTTCATTGCAGCTACTAGGCTGAAAGTCGTAAAAATTATTATATTAGCCCACTTCTAAAAGCCTCCATAGGCTTTAGTGTCGCGAACAGATTAATTTCAAACTTTATCTTTTCGTTTTCAGGACCTTTAATCGAATGTCGCCATTGTATCTTTCCAATCTGCCTGAAAATTTTCTTTCAGGAAGGAATAACATTTTCAGTTACATTTTATGTTCATCGAATCAATTAGTTGTTCTTTATTAATCCAATAGGGCAAGGTATAGTGATAGACGGTAAAAGTACAGTTGTTGTCCTTGTGGAGTGGAATGGTCTACCTCTAAGTTTACGGGATGAGGGTGGCGTGTAAAGCCTTAGTAAGCACTTGAAGACAGCTCTTTTTGGAAAGTCTTATCAAAATGGTTATATATAAAAGCAGTACGCACGTATACCAGATGATTGTCAACCAAACTAAAATTTTACTCCTGCAATCTCTGCTCTTTCCAATTTTAAACTATGCGGACGTCTGTTACTTGGATGTTACAGAAGAACAACTAGACAACTTACAGCGTTTTAAAAAATTTCGTCTAAGATTTATTTATTAACCTTAAAAAGCACGTTCATATAACTTCATACCAGAAAGCATTAAATTGGTTGAAAGTTAGAAATGGACATCAAATTTACATACTGTCTCTATTGTATAATATCCTTAACTGTCCCGCCACCCCTTCTTATCTAGCCAAAAACAAATCTGCCTCTTTCCAATCATGGACTAGCGTTACACTCAAACAGAGACTGTTTATTGGTATTTCCAGTTCACCACTCTTTGTTTTACGTCGTCTTTAACTGTCAATGCAGTGAGACTCTGGAACCAGTTACAAACCAATATAAGACTCGCTCCGTCCTTGGCACGCTTTAAGAAGCGACTGAAAAATATCTTAATTTCTAGTCAGTAATATAACGTGTTTGTAATATATTTTTATCAAACACTGTTTATTCCACTTTTTTGTAACTGTATAACCCTACCGGTTTCAAGGTGCACACCTCATCTTCAGGGGAGCACAAACAAGACTAAATTATGTTCGAACTGGTACCGATATACACGCTTCAACGGTTGGGGGCTGAGGGGTGAGGGAGGCATGGGCCGATTTCGGCCAAGAGCGGAGAGATTTTTGGAATATAACTGTTATCCAGATGTTCGGATCGATGCACTGACTTAGAAATTTCTAGGGCCTCTAATCTGTCCAATTTATTTCCGTTACTACTGATATGTAAGAATTTGGCATCATCAATAGAAAAAAGTATGGTTTTCACGTGTTTCATTCCTGATTTTTTTCCATTCCTTTCCACCATCCCTTCCTTTTTCGTTTATTGATAGTATATCACTTTATATACCATAAAATGGAATGTTCGGGTGATTGTCCGTCTTTGTGGGGTTTGTGGGCATATGCTCACGTATGTGTTTATGGATTTCGTGGGGATTGATAGTCATTTGAATGATTTTTTTGCGACCACGTTACTTACTTGCTTCATTAACTTTCGTCTGGTTGGTTGGAAGAGATTGACGCCTGGCAATAAGCACGGCAGATTGTATTTGCAATAAAGATATTGAAGAAATGAATAAACACTACTACACTCTAATCAAAGCTTTAAAATATTAAATCAACCCCTATTTAATATTTCCCAGGCAATGTGTCAACCCTGTTTCTATATTCTGTACTAGATGACAGCTTGAGGCTTATATTATATATCAAAGCCATTAATGAACATTTCTTTTGTATCGTGTATTGTCTGCCTTCCACAAACGTTAAATATCCCCCTTTACTAAATATCTTCCATCGACAAAATATGTTATGTTCAATATTTAAAAATATTAACGAATCTATGGCAATGTTGGTCAGACCCGTAAAATGTGGTTTTGATTTACGTTGATGCCCATTTTTTCCCAAATATTCCTCGTTTTGATTGAATGCCTCTTTTACGCCTTTCTGGTTGGCAGGAAGAAATGACTGAATGGTAAAAAATCTGCCAAGTTATACTTAATACAGCGTAATTGCAATACAATACAATCAAGTTAAGTCGTATGTAATTTATAGTTAAGTTAGACTGTGGAGGTTTGTAGATATAGTATTTTTTTAAGTCAAACACTGTTAACTCCAATTTATTTATTTATTTATTTGTTTATTTATTAATTTGTTTATTTACTTATTTGTATAATCATTTATTTTTATTTATTTATTTATTTATTTATCTATTTATCTATTTAACTATTTATATATATTAATTAATTAATTTATTTCTTTATCTCTTTACTTATTTATTTATTTACATATTTATTTATTTATTTACTTACTTATTTATTTGATTTATTTATTTAATTAATTTATATATTTTATTAATTTTTTGAAATTTTTTTATTTTATTTATTTAATTTATTTATTTTATATATTTTATTAATTTTATTTATTTTACATTTTTTATTTATTTTATTTATTCAATTTATTTAATTAATTTAATGTACAATATTTTATTTATTTTATACATTTTATTTATTCAATTTATTTTATATATTTAATTTATTTAATTTATTTTTTTATTTTTTTATTTTATTTTTTTATTTATTTTGTTTCTTTTATTTATTTTATTTATTTTATATATTTTATTTATTTTATATATTTTATTTATTTTAGATATTTTATTTATTTTATTAATTTTATATATTTTATTTATTTTATTTTTTCAATTTATTTATTTTATTTCTTTATTTTATTAATTTATTCCTGTATTTATTTTCTTAATGCAGACTTAGGCCCAATAACATTGAAAAATACAAATGTTTAATTATAATAAAAAAATATGTATGCATACATATATACACACATACATACACATATATGAGTATACACACGTACATACACATATATTCACATATACTCGTATACATATATATTCAAAGTCACTTAAGTACGTTGATGTGTGCTTTCTAACGCGCTCAATCTTAGAAGAAAATTTACTTTTGATTTTGGTAATGTGATATGAAATATGTCAATATCCGAAGCAGTCCCGTTCAGAAGAGTTAAGGCCCTTCCAACAGGCATAGCGGCTGGAAGACCCGTTCTTGCGTATGTTATTGAGAACAGTTCTTGCCGGCGCAGTCTAGTGTAATTGTTGGAAACATTTCTGTGGCGTTATGGCAGAAGTTGAAATGTCCGTTTTACCTTAGTTTACAGGCGAAGCAATATTAAATTTGATAAGCTGTTAAAATCAGTACAAATAAGCATTTTTTAAGTTTTTCCAAATAATGTATAATTTGTTTGGATAATGACTGACATACCAAGTTTTGCCACAACATGCTGAAAAACGGACATATTAACTTCTTCCATAACGCCACAGATTTAACCCTAATCTTTGTAGTAATGCTAGACAGCTCATCACAACTCCTCGAACGAGTCTGACAACGTATACCAGGAGACGCAGATCTCTCCTTACGCTCAAGGAGGTATACCCGAGCATGCCCAGCACAAAACTGAGTAGGATAAAGCCATGGATAGACACCAAACTCACTCATATAACATAGAGATATCGTGGATATTTTTTTGTACCTTCTCCACCATGAGTGAGTTCTGCACTCCCACAGCGCGCTCCAAATGCAAGCATTGCTTTCTAATTTGCTACGGATCAATAAATTAAACAACGTTTTGAGCACCAACTGGTTTTCAAACGACTAAGAGATTCTCATTACAAATCCTAGAGTTTTGTAAGCTGAGTTGCACATAACTTTTATGAGAGGACCAAACGCGAGATTGCTGTGGAACAAGACACCCAGATCTTTAATATTATCTGTGCGGGGTATAGGTATAGATTCTAGTGTATATCTATGGAATTTCAAGATGTGTGATCGATGATACGACATCATAACGGAATAACCTTACCGGTTTCAAGGTTTTCACAAACCAAAGGTTGGTGAGAATGTGTAACGGTGTTTTATTTAATAAAAAATCGGAAAGAAGTATTGATTTATTTTTTCGTGCTATATGTCCTCAGTGAGATACAGGCAAAAGCCTAGTTTACTGGGGACACGACAAAAAACAACGAACCCAGATCCATTAAAATTGTGTGTCCGAATTAAGTTACTTGTTGTTTTTTCACAAAATATGTATATTTCTTGTCATGTGTAAAATAAAATTAATAATGATTATGCTAATAAATAAGAATTTCAATTATGAAGCGCTGCAATTAATGCGATGCAATACATGCATAAAATGCATCTGAATGTGCAATTATACACTGACCTTTCTTATTAAATGGAGAAGGAATTTATCAAATGATAAATTGAGAAATATCTCGTATTCCCCTTTCTATTCCATGGAGAAGCGACATCAGCAATGGAATCCTTTCACGATTATTTTATGAACCCAGCTGTCCTAAATGACCTTTGTTTGTTCTGGATCATTATCTGAGACAACGCACCCAAATATTGTTTTATCAACCTATAAGCGGAACCAACCTGCCTTTGAAAATGGCCGTAGGTAAAGCAATCACATTTTTCAACCGTGTGTCCCCTCAGATAGACATTTTCATGTGGGGAATACCCACGTCCCTAAAATATAGTCAACATGCAGGGTCAACGACCGATGAATCAACCTCCTGGATATGTACAAATGTCACATACCAGAACGTCAATACGGTTTACACGCAAATAATATTTACATCGCATTCCACGGTAGAAAGAGAACATATCACGCCGTCTCGCCGTTTCGACAATAAATATTCTACCCACTGTAGTATCCACAGCGCTTGCGACCACCTCAGCACGCGCAGGAGTGAGATCGAGATATACCGCGGACGCATTCACGCGCCTTGTTCCTAAATTCTATATATACCTACTTATCGATGAATAAAGGGCACTTGTTATTATTCGCTTGACCATTCATTTCTGTTTACTATTTATTGATTATTCACTCTCACTTCCCGCATTCCTGAATCGACGTATTTTATTTTAAATACAAAACAAATCATAATCATCACGACGTATCAAATTAAGCATCCCGCTAAATTGATGACCCCGAACGAAAAGGAACACAGAATCCGACTAAAGCGAATACAGCGATGTCAACAACATCATCATCAGC
>CATKWJ010000119.1:0-36684 GCA_949825065.1 Odontocerum albicorne
CCCCTTTTATACCGGTTCAAAAATTGTTAGCTAGGTATTTAAAATTCGTTCAGTATCATGGACCCACCGAGATTCAAATTTCGAATTACTTCCGGAGAGAATCCAAGTGTTCCTCTCTCGCTCTCTTGATTTCAAAATTCAATTCTCGTATTATTTGTTTGACGACAACCATCTTATGGGTCAAAGCCTATCTATACTATGATATTTTGAAAGCTAAGTATACATGAGATTATCAAGTAATTATTTTTATCAATATTGGCACACATTTTAAGAATGTCAGAATTTTTTATGAAGATCTATTTAATTTAATCTTACTTGAGATTATTTTCCTAACCTGCATTTTCATGTCAAATGGAATAGAATTTATCCTTCTTTGGGTCCTAAAAATATCGAGCATTGATAAAATATCGATTGGTATCATCTTGGAAAATATCGATTGGTATCATCTTGGAAACTCCAAGATGATACGAATAATATATATTAATGGAGCATTCGTAACAAACTCATTTTTAACGTATCAACATTTTTGCTATTTTATTAGCAAGAACATGAAGAACTAGTAATTTTCATTATTTTATAAATGATCAAATGTCTAGGACGCGTAAAGAAAAATATTTTATTTTATTTGAAAGTGGGCTTCCGTCTGATTTACAAATCAAATCAGTCTGCAATAAAGCAAATAAGATACTTGGGTTTGTAATTCGTACCACCAAACTATTCACAGATACCTCCGTACTCAGGATATTATACCACTCGTTGGTCAGAAGTTGAGAAGTTGAAGATGGTCAGAAGTAATGTGTATTTATGACTTGAAAAAAAAAAGAATAAATAGAGTTTTGTTTACAATATTCCCGACAACAAGAATAATGCTATAGATGCAAATGCTCACAGGTACTAACCATCTATAATACGAAGAGTCAAATTCCTACCTCTTGCAACACATCTGTATCGGGCGTGTGCGGTCACCCCTTGTGATTAGGTGAAAAAACTTGCATGTGGTATAATGAAATAGACATTGATATCTTGTTTGTGTGGATCTGTATATGAAATTGACGTAAACCTTTATAATTGTATCTGTATTTGTGAATATGCAATTGGTAAATTAATTGTATATGTAAATTTATTGTATATGTAAATTCTAGATCTGTATGTGAAAATAAGTTATATTTGATATGTTTGTTCTTGTAAATGTATGTTTGTTTGACTCCGATCGTGTTCGCGACCGCAAGGAAAATAAAGGACTTGCGGGCGGGCCGTCGTGAGTAGGTCAGGGCCTGGTCGGCATAAGCAGCGCTCAAAACCCCGAAAATTGTATTTCGCGGGTAATGGGCGCTGGTGATGACCGATGGACCATTAATATAGAGGGTCCCCACTATACTGCGTCAACAACCGACTATACTGCGTTTTGCTTTGAGACCCGCTACTTCGACCTGTCTGAGAGGAATCTCTCCACCCCGCTACCTTCTTCTTCTTCTGGATCTTCGCTTCGGAATTCGCTACCTCGATTCTCTGAGCGTGGCGCAGCAACCAACGTGCCTACGCTACAGTCGCACATATTTTATCAGATGTGCACCATTCTCATTAACTTATATTTATTAGACATGCGCCATCCTTATTAACGTTCAAAAGAGAGGAAGTTGAAAATATATTACATTACTGAGAATGTCCTTTAATCCTAATTTTCCTTTGATTCCCTTCCTTATCCATGAACGAATTCATTAAGTTTAGTTCTATCATTATTGATAGATATTAGTTATTTATTTGTTTTTTTTTTAATTTGAATTTTGAAGGAAAAAAATACGAGTAAATGGATATTTTTTGTTAAACCTTAGATACGACACATTCAAGATTGACGCAAGAATGTGTCGTATCTAAGGTGAGCTGGATAGTTCAAAGATTGACGCAAGAATGTGTCGTATCTAAAATGAGCTGGATAGTTCAAAGATTGACGCAAGAATGTGTCGAATCTAAGGTGAGCTGGATAGTTCAAAGATTGACGCAAGAATGTGTCGTATCTAAGGTGAGCTGGATAGTTCAAAGATTGACGCAAGAATGTTTCGTATCTAAGGTGAGCTGGATAGTTCAAAGATTGACGCAAGAATGTGTTGTATCTAAGGTGAGCTGGATAGTTCAAAGAAATTATTGTACAGCAATAAGTCGACCAGATGTACTTTGTTCCACCACGTACTCAAAATAATGAAAATAAAGGGAAAATAAATCTTTCTAAACATCATATTTTGTGGTTCACCCGGCTCGACTTTAGATCAATCTTCCTGACACAATTAGATGTGTTTCATACTTATCAATGTTTGAGAAAATAACTATAAAAACATTATTTATTTCAATATATTCCTCGCCCTCAACTCCTTTACAATCCTCATCCTAACCCCTATTTTCGTTTAGATATATCTAGTATTTTATTTTTTTTTTAATTTTGTAAAATATATTTTTTATTTATTTAGTTTAGGTGGTGGGTACCGTTAAAAATTACTTTACAAAAACTGATTGATTGGAAGAAATTGATTAAAAGTAATAAATCCGTCAGTATTTACGAGTCAATTAATTTCTTATCCACTGTACGAAAGCGAAAACTAGTAAAACGAAAAATAATATGTTAGTAATTTATCTCCCTGAAAATCAGATTGGACAAAAGTCAAAATTAAAATGGTTGAATTAAAAAATATTTTTATCTACACGAATTATTTATGAAAATAAGTTAAAGAAAAAACTAAATTAAATATAGTTATAAATAAACAAAGTGGTTATATAGACATCATCATTCGAAGCTGCTAAACTCTTTGTAGATTCATAGCCGAGTTGGTTTTATTCATTACGAAAGCTTCAGTAGTGATTTGCTTATAAGACACTTTCCTTTTCCCTAAAAAAATAGATTGATTCAGCAAATACCATTTTTTGAAACACTGTCAACTCTACAGTGTTGCTCAAAACTTGATGTTTGAGATTTGAATATTTTTTTAAGTTGTAAAATGCCTTTTCGAATTAAGTGTGATATAACGTGTGAGAGTTGCAACGTCTTCTTTTTTTAATTTCAAGTCAGTATTTTTTGTAAGCTATTCATTTCCTGCTTGAAACAAATCATGCATCATTATCTCTTATCAAATGCATATTTCATAAAAATTACGTTTGCACTTAGCTGCTAGCATAGCTATACGAAAGAAAATTCACCTAGATATGAGGACTTCTAATCTTTATGGATAATGTAATTTTACAACAGCTTTCTGAACCCTTCAATAATAACAATAATAAAATGAAAATTTATAAAGCGCCGTTTAGAGAGCAGCCCCTCCTCAAGGGCGCACCAACTCGGGATTCAAACTCACTATTATTAACAGATTAAAAATATTACAAAATAAATATATATAAGTTGACTGTAAGGATAGGAAGGTGTTGGCTGCATTTACTAGATTACGAGGCATATCCAAAAAGTAAGTGTACTGAATTTTTGTAGGTTACAATTTTTTTTATTGAAACAAAAAAATTACGTGGTTACCGTAGTACATATGTAAACTATTTTTCGACATAGTCGCCATTCCTCTCAATGCAGGTGGTGAAGCGGGGTATCAACTTGTTGATGCCTTCCTCGAAGTAGATTCCCGCCAACCCCTCCGTACACTTCTCCACCTCCTCCTTTACCTTCTCGTCGGTTGAAAACCTTTTTCCACCCATGTGCAGCTTCAGGGAGGTAAAGAGAGAGTAATCTGAAGGTGCTAGGAGTTTGCAGCGCCTCAAAAACTCTTGCCCGGCATTATTTATTTCGCACTTGGCGGGAGATTGCATTGACATTTTTCACGAAACGTGTTGTCGCGTCAACACTTCTCAACGTACTGACCTCAAACCGGTCTCGTTGCGGAGGGGAAGGGTCAGGCTACACGGAAGTGTAGCCAACATGTCGAAAATAAAATCCATCCGCTCGTGAGAGCCTCAGTACACTTACTTTCTGGATACGCCTAGTAGGAACTTCCGCGCAGCTGTATACATTTGAATGGTTGAAGTAAAATAGGCACTAAGTACAAAAAAAAACAAAAAAAAAAGTATGTAGTTTTGTTCTACTATATATGACATATAGAACGAAACTGCATACTTAGTTTTTTTTTTTTTTGGTACTTAGTGCCTATTTTACTTCAACCATTAATTTAGAAAAACATGTGTGGCAAGACGATCGCTCAAAGCTTACCGAGAGAAAACGATCTACAAAGAAACGTTAATAGATCTTCCGATATGTGATAGTAACGCATTCGGCTTTAGGTGAAATTTAATATATCTGTGTAGTGGTTATAATAGTCGAGTTTTTCATGGCTGCGCGTCGTGATTCCCTGATAATCTGGAACATAGAGAATTATTCGTCTCCACTCTTCCCTGTACTAAGCCATAGTGAGTGCAGCACTCATAGTGGAGTAATTTTTTTTATTTGATCTATCCATCTTGTTGGAGACCTTCCTCTTACTTGCCGTCCTTCAACATTTTCAGTCACTACCATCTTCTCCAAACTGTCTTCATTACTTCTAGCAACATATATAGTATGACAAAAGTATCTTCCTGCATGTCGATGACAGCCTTTCTTTCGTCTGTAGATCCTGGAGGATAGATGCCTTCGTGCCTCTTATAGTACACGAGATGCGAAGCATTCGGCAAATGGTATGCTAGACTAAGGACTTTAAATTCGTGGTAACCGCGTGCTTTGGATGAATGGGAAATAAATGTAAACTGAGGATTTGAACTATAAAAGGCTTCGTGTGTTGAAACCAATTTTAGACAAAATATCGAGATAATCAACGATATCAAATCGAATATAATCCTTTCAAAGAAAGTCCTGTTTTTTTTTAATTCAGCTTATTTCAGTATCGCGCATGGTTGAAACGTGAATTTTGAATTGGGCCAAACAAAGGATGAGCTTATTAATATATGATATAAATTTAGAGGCCCCAATTAACAAGACAGCTCAGAGAGATTACAACGTATTTTCCACCACAAACACCTTTATCGGTCGTAATTGTATCGGATTATTGTGTAGCAGTAATACTCAATGATCGATTCAGATTGATCGTGTAGATGAAGGGATTATCAAAGGATATTGATAATGTTAATTATTGTATTAGCCATATTCAGAGGCATATCGCGAAGGGGACGATCAAGCTAGAAGATTGAAAAATATAAGTTGCCATTTTCAATGGAATTTTCTGTTCAAAGAAGGACCATTTTTTTCTATTTATTACTTTACAAACTTCTGACTTAATAGTTTTTTTTTTGCAATCTTATGACTTAATAGCTTTCCTTGCAATCTTATGACTTAACCCTTCCTTCCCTGTGATGTGTAACTAGTACACATTGCTTCTAAAAACTTTAATATCTCTATAAATATAATAAATACTGGGTTCAGATTTTAGGTATTCCTCCGTAATACATTTACGCATTGAATGAAAAAAAAAATATTAATAAGAATTAGCACTTATCGGCCACATCAGAGATATTTTGTGAAAATCGGGAATAAATTCACCAATACAATCAAACGTGTGCCAGTGTGTGACGTAGGTATATTCATTCTAAAAAGCCGCTGTTGGTGAGAAGCGACGCCATTCACGTCTCACTCTTCTTCGGTATATGGGAACGCAAGAAATATAATCTCAGTTCGCTCGCTTCAGTAGCTCGCGGGCATTCGTTTGAGATGGGTTCTTCACCCTTTTTGTGAGCGTCGGCCGATGTTTTTTTCATGTTTTCAGAAATTAAATTTCAAGTTTTATCACTTTTGACTTCAAATTTAATTAATTTAAGTGATTGGCTATGAATATTCTTATTTTTCCGATTTTAAATCGCTCATTTTTACATGTGTATTGATGTGTATTGAATACACAGCACCGAAACACGCGGATTTTTGGAAGGGAAAGGTTAATAGCTTACTTTGCAATCTTATGACATAATTTCTGATGAAATGATTCAATAATTTTTGCGAATTTTCAAATAATTGATACCAATATTTTTGACGTTCTTTCCTCAAAACAGGCTTAATATGGTTTGTATCATCCTTTATGCACAACAATTCAAATGTCATCATCACTCTATGCCATGTCCTCTTTGAGATAGGCAGAGAGAACAGATATTTATTTCATTATATTCTGACACACAACTTTTGCCACGTTCATATACCTCGTGATGAATAGTCTCCTTAAAGGATTTTTACTTTTCCTATTGCATAATTTGAAGTTAATTTTTTGTTTATGGCTGACCCTTCATAATAATTGTTTTTTCATTTTAAATACTGTGTTTAATTCAAATAAATTTAATTAAAACATTAATTATAAAATCTCAATAATTTAGTCAAAATTCAATGTAGTAATATTTGTCTTCAATTAAAAAATACAATATTCGATTCACAATGGAATTTTAACTGGAATCTATTATTTTTCTTCAGGTTTAGTTCTCAGTTATAAAATATAAATTCAATTAGCGTTATTCGATTATTAATTGTTTATTGAAAAATGTTATTTATTTATAAAAAAGATAAACAATACTTAATCGCACATTATAAACAATATACACATTTACTGAAACAAAAGATAAAACATCAATAACTGAAAAAAAATTCCCCCGAAAAGTATAATTACACTAAAAGAAAAAAAAATACTGGAACAAAATCAACAAAAATACAAAAATTATTAAAATTACAAAATCAAAAAAATGTAGTCAAAGTGAAAATGGAATAACCAGTCTCCATGACAATACTTTAAATTGAATAAATGCCGGACGAGTATCCTCCTGAACTCAACAACATCTGCATTCAAAATATTCACCAAAACAAACATAGAGTTTTCCATTTTTTACATTCTCACACTTGATAAATTACACCGTGCAACTATCATTAGAAAATTGCTATTAAAACATTTGAATTGTAAAAGGCTCCGTGTGTTTCTAACAGGAGTGTTGAAACCAATTTAAAACAAGATATCGGAACTATCAACGATATTGTGAATAACCTTACAAAAAAACATCAAATCGAATGTAATCCTTTTAGAGAAAATCCCAAATTCATAGTCCAATCTTATTGAAGAATTTAGTATTTCAAGTAAAATTTCGTACAAATTCGTCGCAGTTTCCTTAAATCAGGGAGTCAATTATATCACTCTAAATCATAGTTAATTATATGATTTAGAGTTTGGAACGTATAAGATTAGACTTTGAATACAAATCACGCATTTTTAGGATACGAATTAGTATTTAGGACAGATTATAAAATAAGGATTAAGTGTTAAAGTTGTATGAATTATTCAGTGTGTATTTTTTTAAATTTAAATCGTTAGACTATTGAAAAGAACTAGTATTTATTTCAATTTTTTTCTCGAAGACTAAAAAATGTTTTTTTATGTTACGACACTGACGATGTTTAACGCTTTGTCATCTGTATTCTGACGTTGCATAATTTATCTCAAGTTCAAAAAGGTAATCCATACTGTGATTGTTTTAAAGGTCGTCCCTTTTAAATAGCTAATCTTTATAATACGTAAGCTACCTTTGTTCATTGTTTAAGAGTATATTGCCTTATTTACTTAAATAAAAAAATAATCCAAGCACTAATTGTTGCTGTTCGTATGTCGTGGAATGGTCTGAATGGCCTGCGCAACTTTGGGAAGTACTTGAAGACAACCCTTTTTTAAAAGGTTTTGTTAAAATGGACGACTTTATATAATATAAACACCACACACATACGAGTACACTACACTCCACCTAAAGTCGAATATGTTACATCATTTCTTTGTATTGTGGTTCATCTTTTCTCGGTAAGTTTTTAGCTGTTTTCAATGGAATGGTCTGAGGGTGGCATGTGCAACTTGAAGACAACCCTTTTTGGGAGCTTTTATCGAAAGTTATGACTGTAAATAAACATTACATGTATAAGTATACTTTACTTTAATAAAAAAAACTATTAACGCCGACAGGGACTTGACTAAATTAAGAAAAAGCTTTCGAAAATATTGTTTGGACATTCTTGAAGTTGTACATAATATTTCATTATATTATATTTATAGGACCATTAATGCGCTCCATTATGAAGTATATTAAAAATAGTAATAATTTAAATAAAATTCTATTGTATTCTAGTAAATTCTAAATCAGTAATAATTTTATCGATGCCCAAAATACGAGTGAAAGCAAAAACATCAGAAGTTTTTTGATAAAAACGATTTGCCGATAGGGACTTGGCAAAATTAAGAAAAACCTTTTAAAAATATTACTTGTATATTCTTGACGCTGTACATAATATTTAATTATATTTAAAGTCTATTTCTTAATTGATTTTAATCAATAATAGTGTATTTTTCGCCATTTTAACTTGTTTATTAAGTTACTGCAATAGTCATATACTTATGGTGTAATTTATAATGAATTAAAAAGCTTGTTTTTTTATGTTTGTTTTTTTTCGAATAATATTTCAATTGGATCGATATTTGTCATTCTCCATGTGTTAAAGATATGAATGACAAGTGCAACTTTAGGAAGCACTTAAAGACAAACATTTTTGAGAAGTCTTATCAAAATATATGATTGAATATATCAACAATACACACAAACACTAAACCTAAAGCCGAATGTGTTACGATCACATACCGGAAGATGTACAAAGGTTTAACTGTAGTTTGTTTTCCCTTAGTAAGTTTCTTGTGGTTTTTTTACCATTTCGAAACATATGCAGATGCGGTTAAGTACCTAATCTTATGGCTGTTGTTACTACTTTCCAACCCTTACACACAACTCGTTTATTTTTTGTTTGTAATAATTTTAATATGCCAATAGTAATTAATGGGTTCGATTCCCGAAGAAGAGTGCTTTTGTTTGTACTTAATATTTTTAATATGCGAATAGTAATTAATGGGTCGATTCCCGAAGTAGAATGCTTTTGTTTGTAATATTTTTAATATGTCAATAGTAATTAATGGGTTCGATTTCCGAAGTGCTTTTGTTTGTAATATTTTCAATATGTCAATAGTAATTAATGGGTCGATTCCCGAAGTAGAATGCTTTTGTTTGTAATATTTTTAATATGTCAATAATGGGTTCGATTCCAGAAATACAGTGCTTTGTTTGTAATATTTTTAATATGTCAATAGTAATTAATGGGTTCAATTTCCGAAAAAGAGTGCTTTTGTTTGTAATATTTTCAATATGCCAATAGTAATTAATGGATCAATTCCCGAAGTAGAATGCTTTTGTTTGTAATATTTTTAATATGTCAAAAAGGGGTTCGATTCCAGAAATACAGTTCTTTTGTTTGTAATATTTTTAATACGTCAATAGTAATTAATGGGTTCAATTTCCGAAAAAGAGTGCTTTTGTTTGTAATATTTTCAATATGCCAATAGTAATTAATGGATCGATTCCCGAAGTAGAATGCTTTTGTTTGTAATATTTTTAATATGTCAATAGTAATTAATGGGTTCGATTTCCGAAGAAGAGTGCTATTGTTTGTAATATTTCCAATATGCCAATAGTAATTAATGGATCGATTCCCGAAATACATTGCTTTTGTTTGTAATATTTTTAATATGTCAATAGTAATTAATGGGTTCGATTCCCGAAGTAGAGTGCTTTTGTTTGTAATATTTTTAATATGTCAATAGTAATTAATGGGTTCGATTCTCAAAGTAGAGTGATTTTGTTTGTAATATTTTTAATATATCAATATTAATTAATGGGGTCGATTCCCGAAGTAGAGTGCTTTTGAGTCTGCTCTCTAAACGGCGTAATATAAATTTTCTTTTTATTCTTCGAATGAAACACGAATTTCCAAAAGACCTCTGATAGTCCCAAATGCTGTAAGACGGCCTAATTGGTAAGAACCTTAACACCCGTCCTGAGGTTTCGGGTTCGATTTACCGATGGTATAAAATATTTAAAAAAAACAGTACCATTGTGGTTCAAGAGTTCGCCTGAAAAAATAATCGCACGCGCAAGACGTGTGCGAGTGTTGTTGACTGTCCACGTGCGGTAGTATTTCCAATAGGTGTGATGGCGAAATGTGACTTATTTGTTTACTCCAGAAGGTCTTCTTAACACGAGGGTTCGATTATTGGAGTTGAAAAAAAAATTGTCTCCCGGCCATGCTTTTCAAGAGAATAAATAGAGTTTTACATACGAATAAATATAAGTTTAATGTTCTTGGTCTTAAGCTTGAATGCCACGGGCTCAAGAGTTTTAGATATGTGGTTAGGTGAATTTCCATATTATCATCATAATCACGTTATGTCCCTATTGGGGCAGGTAGAGAGAACTGATCCTCACTTCATTTTACAGACATACATACACCTTCGCTTCGGCCGTTTCCATGTACTTTGTTATGCATACTCTCATATTATACATAGTTTTCGCAGTGTAAATGTGAGTGGAAGAAGTATGGTTGGATCAAGTGAATAATATTCTAAAAGAAGGAAACGTAGAAAGTCAGAAAAATCAGAGAAGTTGTATAAATGTAGGAGAGGTTAAGGATGTGTGTTAAAATTGGAAAGTATGGCGCTCTGTCCTCTCTGTCTGCCCCGACAGGGAAATGGCGTGATGGCATGTATGTGTGTAATTAAATATTGAGCATAAAAGGATGAATAATTTCTTACGTTCGAAGAATAAAGTAATATTTTAGTTTATCTTTTATCTCTATTCCATAATTTCGAATCCTTTGTTGACTAATTAATGGATTAAACAAGAACATCTTGAAATCGTAACAAATATATATCGTTGCTATTCGCGAAAATGGAATCCATAAATTCTATAAATAATAAAAATATGTAATTTAATTGAATCATAACTTTATTCATAGGATTTATTACAGAAATGATTAAGCTAGCCTGATCGATGCGTCTGCTTATTAATCCAAATATTGTGACACATATTAGTACGAGTAATATAATATATTGCAATATCTATTGCCCACGTGGCGTCGTGATAAAGTATTAAACTTTGATTTATTTTTGTACATAATTCGTATACTTATATTATTCTATTTTAATATTTTATTTATAAATAACGTAGGTCTTCAATATTCATATAGTTACCACGTTGTCATTTAGCCCCATTGAACGGCCGGGAAACAACGTTGTCATTTAGTTACATTAAACGGCCGGGAAACAACTTTGTAATTTAGCCCCATTAAACGGCCGGGAAACAACATTGTCATTTAGTTACATTAAACGGCCGGGAAACAACATTGTAATTTAGCCCCATTAAACAGCCGAGAAACAACATTGTCATTTAGTTACATTAAACGGCCGGGATACAACATTGTTAGTTAGTTCCATTAAACGGCCGGGAAACAACATTGATATGTAGTTTCATTAAACGGCCGAGAAACAACATTGTAATTAATTCCATTTAACGGACAGGAAACAAGATTGTCATTTAGTGTCATTAAACAGCCGGGAAACAAACTTATCATTTAGCCCCATTAAACGGCCGAGAAACAACATTGTCATTTAGCCCCATTAAACGGGCAGAAAACAACATTGTCATTTAGTTTCATTCAACAGCCGGGAAACAATATTGTCATTTAGTTCCATTCAACGGCCGGGAAACAACATTGTAATTAAGTACATTAAACAAACTTGTAATTTAGTCCCATTAAACGGCCGAGAAACAACATTGTCATTTAGCCCCATTAAACAGCCGAGAAACAACATTGTCATTTAGTTACATTAAACGGCCGGGAAACAACATTCTCATTTAGTTACATTAAACGGCCGGGAAACAACCTTGTAATTTAGCCGCATTAAACGAGCCTTCAGTTTTAGAATCACTGCAGCAGACAAGAAACTGGTTATTCGTAATAGCACTTGTTAAAAATACTACCGTATTTGAAGAGGTAAAAACACTTGCACAAGTCAAGGGCGTGGTAGCATTGTTTCCAAATGATATTTTTACGAGACTCTTACCCCTTATTTTCGGGTATCATCGATTTTTTTCTATTATTTAAAGTTTAACTGTACAAATATTATGTATAAATAGTTAACTTGTTATTGATCGCACTTTTTTAATCAATTGTTACCTATATCATTTATCAACTAATCAATTGTTACCTATATCATTTATCAACTAATCAATTGTTACCTATATCATTTATCAACTAATCAATTGTTACCTATATCATTTATCAACTAATCAATTGTTACCTATATCATTTATCAACTAATCAATTGTTACCTATATCATTTATCAACTAATCAATTGTTACCTATATCATTTATCAACTAATCAATTGTTACCTATATCATTTATCAACTAATCAATTGTTACCTATATCATTTATCAACTAATCAATTGTTACCTATATCATTTATCAACTAATCTGTAAAAAATAAAGAATAAAAAACCGCATCTTAAATTATATCAACGCATAAAATTTATCAACTACAGAAAAAAAAAATAATCGTTCATTTCTATGTTTAGAGGAAAATTAAACACATTTTTACTGAACGATGGATACATGCTAGATACGATCCAATAAATGCATGTGTGTACATTTTGTACAGTGGTTCACTCCATAATATTTATTTATTTTATCAAAAATGACACCCAATGAAACTAAAGCTTTCAAAAATATAAATTATATGGAATATATCGTACTGGAGAACGCTTTCGATGTATACGATACCACATATCGGCCTCATTATCATGTAGCAATCTCTTCAAAACAACCTGAAAGTTGTTAACGAGGCCTTAATGAAAACCAGACTGGAATCCTTTTAAGGAAATCTGGCCCGCAACCCCCGGGCTGAAAGACATTGTTAATGACAATACATCCTAGCGGGCTTATAACCATGTGGCCACTTCTTACAACCACTTAGAAATACAGCAAAATTCCTGTTGTGGAAAACCAGCGTGGGACCCGTTATTTTAAAAAAAAAATTTTTTGCTATTGGATATAAAACTCGTGATTCTCGAGTTGAAATACAAGTGTTCTTCTTACTATGAATCTTTTGTCATCTTATATTCAAATATTGTAAATAAGAAAAACCTTGGTTATTTTGAAAAAAAAAACTTGAATAAAATGTGTAAATAGGACAAAATTGAGCTGCTATCATAAATATTTAATCCAAAATAAATAGATACGTTTGATCGATTTACTAATATCGTTCAAAGCGCAAATAAATAAGTTGGACTCGAAACATCCGCGGGGAGATTATCGATGAGGTTAATCCTGAGAATAAATCTGATTAAATATATATGTATACTCTGATAGCAATACAAATACATAATAAATCTGTTGAATTTACTGGCAATATTGTTAAAAACATTTTATTCAACCAGAAGCGGACTTGCGTAGTGAGAATTGCATTTTTTTTATGAGTTTTCTCTAAACATTAAAAAAAAAATATTGCTTACTATAGATGAAAGATAGAAACCTTAAGATGGTTTTTCAATGTAAAAATAATCATTTGCGCAAGATGAGAGCGATTAAGAGGTAAACCGAGAAAAGAAGGAAATAAATAGATAGTTAAAGAAAATTTTACTGAGGGAAAGGTAAAAAGTATGGGAAACAGATTGTACTAGATGTACAGGGACGTAGACGAGGGGAGAGCTGTATGCTATGTCATCTCTGCTTATCCCAAAAGGGGTATGTCTAGATAGTGCATATATAATATACTATCATTGTCTCCTTTCGACTCTCACTAGACTAGAATTCACATTGGTACACAGAATTTACGAAAAGCATTTTAGTCTAGTTTTCACTTTTTTTTAACACCTGCTCTCAGTTCGGGCTGGTTGAAAGAGAATGCCAAGTGGCAATAAATCCGACAGGCTGTTTACAACAAAAGAGTAATACAAATGTATGAAGATGGTCTATTTTGAAAGGAGTGAACAATAAGTAAGAACAATAAAATGACAAATTATTTATGACCATTTAGAGAGCGAATGATTCTAAAGGTTATTCCATTTCAGGACTATTTTCCCACATCTGGATATGTTCATAAAAATATATAATATTTGGTAAGGAAACTGAAGAAAATTTACCATGGGATGACGAACTACAACGAAACCTTGGAATAATATGATAGAACTTCCTAGAGTAACTAGAGTCCACCCCTTAACTATACGAGTACAATACTGCAGTGAAGAACTACCTAACCCATCGGCACCGTATTTTTTCAATAAATCAGTTTGATAAGTTATTATTGACGTAATGTGTACAGTAAGGTTATCGGTAAGATTTAAGCATATATTAAAACCGTATTATGTATTTCTTAAATTCTAAATATAGACCCTTCACATAGATATTTCTTAAAAATAAATCTGGTGGAAAATGTTGTATTGCAGGGTAAATAGAACAGATAAAAATATTCACATATATAAATCATTTTCAAGCAGTGAATTTGATTTCTTATATAAAGATAAGAAATTCAAAGGATGGCAGACGTGCAATTACTTGTACATATATACACACAAAATAATGAGTTAAATTCATTTCCGAAATGAAAATGGAAATCTTAAATGACGGGAAATTTGAATTTAACAAAACTCAGAACAGAGTATACCTATTATATACTCGTACCTTATTGCCAGAAAACTATTTTAAATATTAATTACTAAATTTATTTATTGCATTTATATAACAAACATATAAAGTGTGTGAGAGTGATATGTGAATCTAATTTATTGCATTTATATAACAAACGTATAAAGAATGTGAGAGTGATACGTGAATCTAATTTATTGCATTTATATAACAAACGTATAAAGTATGTGAGAGTGATATGTGAATCTAATTTATTGCATTTATATAACAAACGTATAAAGTATGTGAGAGTGATATGTGAATCTAATTTATTGCATTTATATAACAAACGTATAAAGAATGTGAGAGTCATACGTGAATCTAATTTATTGCATTTATATAACAAAAGTATAAAGTATGTGAGAGTGATATGTGAATTTAATTTATTGCATTTATATAACAAACGTATAAAGAATGTGAGAGTGATACGTGAATCTAATTTATTGCATTTATATAACAAACGTATAAAGTATGAGAGTGATATGTGAATCTAATTTATTGCATTTATATAACAAACGTATAAAGAATGTGAGAGTGATACGTGAATCTAATTTATTGCATTTATATAACAAACGTATAAAGTATGTGAGAGTGATATGTGAATCTAATTTATTGCATTTATATAACAAACGTATATAGAATGTGAGAGTCATACGTGAATCTAATTTATTGCATTTATATAACAAAAGTATAAAGTATGTGAGAGTGATATGTGAATCTAATTTATTGCATTTATATAACAAACGTATAAAGTATGTGAGAGTGATATGTGAATCTAATTGAGTATTAATAATAAAAATTTTGGAAGAATAAAATATTCTAACTATTTATAAAATTTGTATTTTTGTTTTATCAAACACTGTTTATTCAACCTTGTGTAATGGTATAACCCTACCGGTTTCAAGGTTTTCACCTCATCATCAGGGGAGCACAAACAAGACTTGATAGGAGTCTTGTTTGTGTTCCCCTAATGATGAAGGCAAAACCTTGAAACCGGTAGGGTTATGCCGTTACATAAAATGGTATAAAGAGTGTTTGATGAAAACAAATTACAATATCTTTAAACCTCCACAATGTCAATGCCTTAACTATAAATAATTACTATAAACTGCTTTCTTTTTTTAATTTCCATTCAACGGCAAAGTCATATCTTCTCATATTATAAATAAAAAGAAATTATCAAGAAGTGACAGCTGTTAAATAGTAAAACATTGTTTATTCCACTTAACATAACGGAATAACCCTACAAGTTTCAAGGTTTTCAAGGAGTCTTGTTTGTACTCCCCTGATGATGAGGTGTTATCCCATTTGTATTACACTTTTCTAGATACAACCTGGTCGGTTTATTGCCATGTGGTATTCTGTTTATCCTCCCTTGGTGATAAAGTGAAAACCTTGAAACTAGTAGAGTTATACCGGTTTATTGAGTGTAATAGTGTTTGACTTAACAATTTACAATGTCTTTAAACCTCTACATTGGTAATGCATTAACTATAAATAATATATATATTAAATAATATTTGAAAAATAAAAATGTTCTAACCATGGCTTTATACTTAAATAAACATCATAATATAAATAGGCCAAAACCCGTACGACGGTTGTCGTCAAACAAGAATACGAGAATTGAATTTTGAATACAAGAGAGCGAGAGAGGAATACTTAGATTCTCTGCGAAGGTAATTCGAAATTTGAGTATCGGTGGGTCCGTGATAAATATACAGATCGAAACTATACTGAACGAATTTTAAACACCTATCTAACAATTTTTGAACCGGTGTAAAAGGGGACGATGTATAAATGATATATATAAACAAATTCTATATTTATGTATATATATTTTCATAAATGTAGAATTTGTTTTACTTCCGTGAATATTTCACGGGCTGCAACTAGTTAACTATTAAACCTTAACCGTGGCAACACTTATGTTACATACAGACGTTAGTATAAACGAATTTATATAGTTTGATGATTTAAGTTTGTCGAAGCTTTTTTATTATTTTGAAAGTAACATTGTAACCTTTCACCTAGTAATTGGCATTTTTCTGCGTAACTCTTGTTAGGTATGTTTAAAGACATTTGCGTAAGGCCGCATAAACTCGCCATTTGAATACTCGACTGTAAAGTTTCTAAAATAATATCCAATAAACCGCAATAACATATTCGAGAAAATATTGTAGTCGAGAATTTTTTCCTTAGCTGAATTGTATGACCTAAGAGGGAAACATTTAAAGAGTACTTATAATATGTATATGCCTACTAGTGCAATATATGTAAAAATAATTAATTATTTGATGATTTCATTGTTTTAAAATGAAAGGTTACTCAAAAGTCAACGGAAATGAGTGAAATTTGAAGAGGTAAGATAATATATGGACTAAGATTACATACTTAATACCTACCATCCACAATATCCAAGTACGCCGCGTATTTCGCACTTGGCGGGAGATTGGATTGACATTGTTCACGAAACGTGTTGTCGCGTCGACACTTCGCAACGTACTGACCTCGAACCGATATCGTTGCGGAGGGAAAGGGTCAGGCTACACGGAAGTGTAGCCAACATGTCGAAAATAAAATCCATCCGGTCGTGAGAGCCTCAGTACACTTACTTTCTGGATACGCCTAGTACATTGCTGTAAAAAAGGAACAGATGTCCCCAGACGACAGAGTGAGAGTACCACAAAGCCAGGGCAAAAAGTAATAATATTAATAGAAAGACTATTTTTAAAACGCCGTTTACAGAGAATACTCTTCTAAAAGGCGCGTGAACTCGAGTTTCAAACCCACTGCTATTGACAGATTATAATTATTACAAAATAAATTGAGTATAATGATAAGAAAATAGTGGCTACATCCACGCGAAGCAATTACCCATATCTACATATGTTTAGAAAAACACATTTGGTAAGAAAACCACAGAAAACTTACAAAGAGAAGAGAAACAACAAAGAAACCTTCGTAGGTCTACCGATATGTGACATTTAACACATTCGGCTTTAGGTGTAGTGTTTGTGTGTATTGTTGATATATAATCAAATATTTTGATAAGACTTCCCAAAAATAGTTGTCTTTAAGAGATTCCTAAAGCTGTACTTCCCACTCATACATTTAACACATCGAGGCTGACAAATATCGATACAATTGAAATATTTATCGTAAAAACGAACATTTATCAAAAATAAAGCGATTTTATTCATTATACATTACATCATAATTCAATGACTATTGCTATACCAAATAAACACGTTAAAATGGCGAAAACACTATTATCGATTAAAATCAATTAAGAAAAAGACTATAAATATAATTATTTATTATGTACAGCGTCAAAAATATAAAATATTTTTGCTTTCACTCGTATTTTGGACATCGATGTAACTATTACTGATTTGGAATTTATTAGAATACTATAGAATTTATCTAAATTACGAGTATTACAATCTTGATCCATGGTTTATTTTGTTATATTAAGTTTATGATATATGTAACACAAGTAAAAATATACTTCATAATTGAGCACATTCATGGTTCATTTTGCTATATGTTTACAATATATGAAACACAAGTAAAAATATACTTTATAATTGAGCGCATTCAAGGTTCATTTTGTTATATGTTTACAATATATGAAACACAAGTAAAAATATACTTCATAATTGAGCGCATTCATGGTTCATTTTGTTATATGTTTACAATATATGAAACACAAGTAAAAATATACTTCATAATTGAGCACATTCATGGTTCATTTTCTTATATGTTTACAATATATGAAACACAACTAAAAACATACTTTATAATTGAGCGCATTCATGGTTCATTTTGTCATATGTTTACAATATATGAAACACAAGTAAAAATAAACTTCATAATTGAGCGCATTCATGGTGCATTTTGATATATGTTTACAATATATGAAACACAAGTAAAAATATACTTCATAATTGAGCGCATTCATGGTGCATTTTGTTATATGTTTACAATATATGAAACACAAGTAAAAATATACTTCATAATTGAGCGCATTCATGGTGCATTTTGTTATATGTTTACAATATATGAAACACAAGTAAAAATATACTTCATAATTGAGCGCATTCATAGTGAATTTTGTTATATATTTTGTATACGATATATGTAACACAAGTGATTTGTTTTTAAAAATGAATATTATCTTTTTTTTATCCACTTGACACGGATTTCTCTTGTTACACAAAAAGAGGGTCTGCTTCAAGCGTTAGCTTATTCATTAGGAACAATATCAGCCAAGATTCTTCTCATACTGCTAGGCGGTGCCGAGAATATATCAACAGTGTCATTCAGTTGGTTCAATATCTCTATACCACGCGTGACTGAGTGTTTAGCCATGATATTCGTGCTGTAAGTTGGTATGTATTATAGAACAGAGGGTTATTCCTTGCACGGCTATATTTATTAGGTACATATAAACATGGTGCTTCTAGAATCGCGGGACAGTTAAAACCACCTTGAAAAACCTTAAGTAGGAATATCGCAATGGATTCTTGCCTTCTTGTTTCGAGGCTTCTATAGTTACACACCGTGAGAAGTTCGACATGGTGAGCATATTTTGGGTAATGCCCTTTGTTCTGTTCCATAGATATCTGAGTATTTTTTTTGTATTTGCTCTATATTGTTTTTATATTTGAGCTGATGAGGAGCCCAAACTGTAGATGCATATTCTAATTTGGTTCTTGTTAGATAATTATATAACTTTCGAAGGATATCGGTACTGTTAAATTATCTTGATATTATCATTATAAAACCGAGTAGTCTGTAACAGTCCGATATCTAACGTGATACATGGTTAACGAACGTGAGTCCAACATCAATGGTTACGCCCAAATCTTTGAATTCAGAAACTCTGTTTAGTGCCACTCCCTGTACAGTATACTGATGGTGGATTGGTATAAGATCCACAGACACATGTATTAATGTTGAACAGGAGATGATTTAGCTCAGTCCAGGAGACTACGGAAGGGAGTGTAGGTCCTGTTGTAACTGTGCACAGTCGGGAGGTGAATTAATATTTTTGAAAAATTTCATATATTTAAATACAGTTGATAATATAAATGAATATTCGGAATTAATTTCAAGAACTAACGTGGTAAAAGGAGAGTCCGATAAATGTAATGCCTTAATTCCAATAAGAGTTTAAAACCGACTTATTTTTAGTTCAAAGTATGTTTCAAAAATAATATTTAATGCATGAGATATATAACTTTTATCGCAAATATAATTGCACAAATTCGTTATCAAATTATATTATCCCCAATAATCCAGTTTTTGGAATATTTAAATGTTTGATCAAGATAAGCTATCAGCTATATAGTAATTATGATGTCTTTATCAATATTGCTGCCTAATATGCCTATACTCATTTCATACTCACATTTATTTGAATATCTTAATTTAAACATTTTTTTAAGTAAGGATATTTTATTATCTTATTACAAAAATGATATCAAATTGAGAACTTTTTTCTTGTGGTTACAAAGTACCTTATGATTCTCTCTCTTCCTTGGCATTATTATTACCACATGGTGGTGGGGTCTGTCCTTCCAATAATTCGCCGCCACTTCGCCCGATCCTGTGCATCTTCCGGAGCGATATCGGCGTCCCTCGTGTCCCGCCCAACCACCTCGCGCCACCCGCGCTTGGATCTTCCTCGGGACCTCTTACCAGGTACATTAAGTGTCTGCGCCCTGTTTCCTATATACGAGTACTCTGGCAGTCTTTTACTGACGTGTCCATACCATCGCAGCCTGCTCTCTTGAATCTTGTCAGAGATGTCGCGTACACCTAGACTCTTACGGATTTAGGAGTTTCGGATCCTGTCAAGCCTTGTGACATCACACATCCATCTCAACATTTTCATCTCAGCTGTCTGTATTGTAGGTTTCTGAGCCAAATGGTATTCCAGGTTTCTGAGCCATATGTGAGCACAGGTGCCTTATGATTAATTTATTAAAAAGACAATGATTAAAAAAATTAATACAGACAACTCTTATTTATTTCTGTTGTAATTAGCTATAGGTATTCGTTATATTACTTAAGCCACTGATTCAGTAATCAGGCTCTTCATAATGAAACCAAAGGTTCATTTGTATTAGCTATAGGTATTCGTTATATTACTTAAGCCACTGATTCAGTAATCAGGCTCTTCATAATGAAACCAAAGGTTCATTTGTATTAGCTATAGGTATTCGTTATATTACTTAAGCCACTGATTCAGTAATCAGGCTCTTCATAATGAAACCAAAGGTTAAATTGTATTTGGTGCATTGGAGTTATCTTAGTCACTTAGTACATTGGAGTTATCTGCCTTGGAGTTATCTTGAGTCACTAAATGACGCCAAAAAAATAAATAAAATAAGTTTAAATGTTTAATTCAACAAAGTTCCAGCCATCTCGGGCTCTTTGGTACACATAATAAAAGCAATGTACGAGTACGTATGTTAGACCGATCAGTTCACACAGGATCACAGCCATAGCAGAAATGACCAATGAAATATGTGTATTACTCGTAGATCATAGCAGGAAAGACACCAAGAAATAAGATCAGAATAACTCTCGTCCAAGAAATTTGTGAGGTTGGGGACATTGTCAGATGAGGAAACCATGACGTACATACATAAAAAGGGTAGACAACTATAGAATACCAAAGATTCTTAATTACGGTAGACAAACTGGCAGCCGACATTTGGAAAAAAATACTAAAGATATGGAAGAAAGCTAAGAATCCACATAAGAAATACATATGGTGTAGAAAAGAATGAACGAAAAGTTGCAACAGATGTAACCTGCCAAATATCTTGAAATTTTGATCCCCTTGCCATCGAAACTTTGAATTCGATCTACCAAGACGGTGTACTTACTGAAGTACTATAGTTTTCTCATAATAAACTAATACAAATGAACAAACACAGACGTCCTATATCACATATTAATTGACAATCGCTCGATCACGAGGTATTGCCCGTCGTATCGATACGTGACTCAAAATAAAATACTTATATAAAGGGGCAAATAGAGGAAAGCGGTAGCCGATAATGAAAAAGTTTACATGGCTTAGACGTATGCGGACTTGAAGAGTTTTTGGAGTTTAATATGTAGTTGTTTGAGTTGGTGATAGACATGAAAAATTGTATTAAACAGTGGCGGCTACTGTATGTGGTTCCATAAAACGGTATCAGAAGAAGAAGACTAATTGTTTAAAGAAAAGATCTAATAGTGAAGTAGTATAATTTGACAATTATACTAAATTGTCTGCGCATCAAAATAAACGTATCGCCAGTTGCCAGTGAAACCAGGCCGCAGAGGAAGCTGATGGGAGGAAGTGGCGAATAGCCAAACCATCACGATAAGGAATCCCTGAATATTGATGCATCATCACTAGGTATCACAATTATACGTTAAATTGTCGGTAATTGCGATGCATGAATACCACAACTGGCTGTCATCGCCCAACTTGATTAGGGCTAAGAAGGTATCCAGTTGCAATCTCCTGGACTAAAGGAATCTCATGTTGGTTGCTCACCACAATAGAGATTAGTACAAAACAATATACTCGTATGTTGTATATAAATAACATATGTTTTGTTTCTATATCTTATTGATTTTAGGTTGTTTCGTTTTATGAGTGTGATATACGCATGCCATGAGCGCGTGCTTGCAAAGCAATGCGAGTGCGCGCACCCATCGGTTTCACCACTAACTCGTACTGCTATATCAGATATCTGATTGAGAAGTATTTTATTTGAACTATGTATATGCTCTCATTATTTTGAAGACCCAAATGCCACAACTCCTTCAATGCAACTGGATGGGGAGATATTACCCGGCTGTGACTAATTTAAGTATCTGGGCTCACTCATTCACAAAGACGGAGGGTGCGCCGCGGATGTTGACCATAGAATAAGTGTGGGTTGGATGAAATTCAGATCGGTAACAGGAGTCTTGTGTGACCCAAAAATGCCTATAAAACTGAAAGGAAAGGTATACCAGACTATCGTTAGACCCGCAATTATGTATGGCTCAGAATGCTAGACTATGTACAGCTCCTACTCTAGGCAGCTTGAAACAGCAGAAATGCGAATGCTTAGGTGGTCGGCAGGAGTATCACTGAAAGATAAAATTAAGAGCTCACGCATTCGTGGTAGCCTGGGAGTCACTGACATAAATAGTAAGCGGGAGGGGCGACAGCTGAGATGGTACGGGCACATAAGACAGAGACCACCAGACCATACTGTAAATCAGACAATGTCTGTGGATCTTCTTCGACAGTCGTCCAAAGGAAGACCAAAGAATTCCTGGATGACTCAATATTCCAAAATTCTGCATAGAAACGGCCTAGATGAAAGCGACACTCAGAACCGAAGAATATATAGCCTGAGAACGAGAAGAGCTGACCCCAAGATGACTGATCTGATCAAGGCAATGAGTTTGGACAGTGCCAGGAAGAAGATATGCTCTCATTATAACTATGATTTATGTATTTTTAACAATCCGTAATTACCTTCATTCGATTGCGATTCTCTGCACCATGAAGTATATTTTATGACACTGTTTAAATATCAATATTAATTTAAAACCGTTATTTTTTATATTTTTTATATCCAAAAAGTTCTTTGATAATTAGGTAATAATTATTATTTAAGCCATTGTTAGTTTGAACTCCAATATATTATCAATATATGTTATGTACCAATGATATTTGATATGATAATGTATTGCAAAGATATTCATTTGATTTCATATGAATGAAAAAATATATTACTAATAACTGTTAACGTCACAGGAAATGATTATAATATTTATCAATTTGCATAAAAAACATATACTCGTACATTTGAACGTATATATGTATATATAAAACGTACTTTGTCAGATTAGTACGCAATCTATTATAAAAAATGCACTGCTTGATTTAAGAGATCCGTTATCAATCGATTGAATTTCGAAAGAAGCTGGAATAACGATAATCTAAAACGTCAATGTTACGAGTACCACAATATTATGACGATCACATCGGACTGTGATTCTCAATGCAAGTGTCACTTGATAATTGAATAGTATGAGGACTTCGATTTAAATTCATCTGAATCTTCAACGCCAAAATCAACAAGGTTTTTGGATATTAAAAAAAAATAGCGGTTATTACGTATTCTTCTTCATAACTTGCTCAATGGTGAGAGTTTTGGTGATCCGCTATATTTGAACCTTGATGCACCATTTTTGTATCTTTATTTCCCGGTCCAGCGATATGTTAATTGCAGTTTTTAAAAGATATCTTGTCAACTCTTTTATTTGGTCCGTTTATTTTGTAGGATCAAATCTTACTCATGCATATTTCTCTGTCTATTGTTTTGATTGCTAGCTCATCAAGATCTTCGCTGTCCTTTCAGGCAACATGCTCTAAATAAATAAGTCTTTCCGTAGTCGGTTATTCTTGAACTGTACAGAAAGTAGTATGTCTTGCAGTGCATGTAATACGGAACATCCATCTACAGCATCACATCTCGAATACATCTGTTATATTTATTTTCTCATCGTTCATGTTTACATTTCATTTTACTAGATATTTCACGTTTCCATTTTATACAATTCTACTAAAGATTTTTTTATTCTTCTAAATATGTACTTGTTAATCCATATCTTCATCAAATTTGGTATAACTGATTTTGCCATTCTTTTTCGGGTCTTTGCCATCCCTTCAGCCACGGTGCATCGCCAATGATCACTGAGACGCTCACCTGTCCCACTATATAAAATCGCAATACGTAAGCCTTCTTGTTAAGGTCAAGGCAACTAGTATAGAAGCAATTATAATCAGACACCAACATAAACGTCAAGTAGTTACTTTTATCTGAAAGTGGGGAAAAAAGCAGAGTGATTCAAAAAAGAGGTACAAGAATTGCCTTAAGTGCAGTCTCACACACTGTGGTATATACTATATACTCTGAGCTGAGTTGTGGCGTCCCTAGAGCATAACCAGTGGAGATGCAGTGTGCTTTTGTTTAGTACGAGTACATTATACAATGTTACCATAAAACTTTTTGGTTCAGCTATCAAAAAGTTATTTTTGGATTTGCAATCGATCATAATCTAGCACTTTAATTGGGGATCTGTCATCGACGACACTATTTGTATAATATGTATTTGCACCATTCTAGAACGTGCAATCAAGATATGGTATATTGTTTATAGTTAAGGCAGAATAAATAGTGATTAATAAAATAAATTACAAGATATGGTACTTAATTGTACTGTATATATGTGTATTACTCGTATGCAGCTGTGTTGTTATAATACAATATATACTCGTATATTAATTATATCTGATTACATGTGACATGTTAATTGTCTAGAATCATCAGGTAAATTTAGGTATCTGACCATCTATATCGAGTTCTGTGATATATATGTTATACATCATATAAATATCATTCGAGCTAATGATCAAAATAATAACAACGAAGATTTTAAAAATATTTGATTGAATGCATCAATCATCATGACCAATCAAATATGTATCTTTTCGATTGCTTTTTACCAAACTAAAGAAATTATTGCCATGGACACTAATTTTCTTCTTGCAGTATATATCTGATCTGTTTTTCTTCTTCTTCATAATTCCTGGGATTATGTCTTTTAATCTGTCTTTTTATCTCTTAGAATATCTGACTGGTAGTCGGCTTCCGATGGGATCACCATGAGGATAATCTGGTTCTCATCCATTCTTTGAAAGTGATACCACCAATAACATTTTCTCTACCTTTCCCATGTAATGGTTTCATACATTCTCTTCTCTATATTTCTTATTCAATCACTGAGTGTTTTATGCGTAATACATCGCAAAACCTTCATTTCCATTAAAAAGGTAGAAATGAAAGTCTTACGATCTGATCTTAAAATATCGGAATACAAGATCTGGAATAGAAATAATATACCACTAAAGTCCAAAAGCTTTCGACCTGAACAAGTTGCAGCTCGTATGGACAGATACAAGTACCATGGCCAAATCCAACTTTTTACAGTTGAATTTGATACATCTACCCTCAGTAGAATTTCAGCTATAACCGGTAGAAGATATGTTGTTTCGTTATATTTTGAAATGTTAAAATAATTAATATTGCACGATTATTCAGTTTCTTTCAAGAGTAGGAAAAAATCTATCATATTCCGGTCTATTTTACTTTATATATCCTTGGATCGGAAACTTTTGGACCTTACTTTATAATATCTTAAGAGTCTGTAATAAAATCTTATCAAAAAAGCTGATTATTGTTATGTATTTAAAAGCTGTCGAAAAATTCAGACACTGCATTTGATTAGTACTATCTTTTAGACCACTGGCGATGATGATGCTGCTTTAAAAAAATGTGCAGATATCTAAAGAATATACTTTTATCAAGCTATGAGATAGTATGAGCTCATAAAACCTATAAAAAAAGCTTCAAGTTTACTATTCTAAGTTAATAACCTTAATTGTATAAATTGAACTAGCTATACAATAACAGAAATATATATATATATATATATATATATATATATATATATATATATATATATATATATATATATATATATATATATATATATATATATATATATATATATATATATATATATATATATATATATATATATATATATATATATATATATATATATATATATATATATATATATATATATATATATATATATATATATATATATATATATATATATATATATATATATATATATATATATATATATATATATATATATATATATATATATATATATATACTATGCGTATCCAGAAAGTAAGTGTACTGAGGCTCTCACGACCGGATGGATTTTATTTTCGACATGTTGGCTACACTTCCGTGTAGCCTGACCCTTCCCCTCCGCAACGAGACCGGTTCGAGGTCAGTACGTTGAGAAGTGTCGACGAGACAACACGTTTCGTGAAAAATGTCAATCCAATCTCCCGCGAAGTGCGAAATACGCGGCGTCATCCGTTATCTCGTTTGGAAGGGAAAACCTCCGGTTGAGGTTTATAATGAGGTGAAAACTGCATATGGTGATAAAGCTATGAATCGTACGAGTGTGTACAAGTGGTGTCGCGAGTTTAAAAACGGTCACGTCACACTTCTTCACCCTCCGCCAAAAAGTTCAAAACCACAATTTCAGCCAAGAAAATCATGACATCCGTGTTTTGGGACTGTCAAGGCCTAATTTTAATTGAATATATGCCTCAAGGGGAGACCATCAACTCTACAAGATACTGTGAGACCCTAAAAAAATTGCGGAGGGCGATTCAGAACAAGAGGAGAGGCATGCTGACAAAGGGAGTCTGCCTGCTGCATGACAATGCCAGACCACACACGGCCAACGCCACGAAGGAACTGCTCGCCTCGTTTAAATGGGAAGTCCTGAACCATCCCGCGCATTTCCCTGACCTAGCACCTTCAGATTACTATCTCTTTACCTCCCTGAAGCTGCAAATGAGTGGAAAAAGGTTTTCAACCGACGAGGAGGTAAAGGAGGAGGTGGAGAAGTGGACGGAGGGGTTGGCGGGAAACTACTTCGAGGAAGGCATCAAAAAGTTGATACCCCGCTTCACCACCTGCATTGAGAGGAATGGCGACTATGTCGAAAAATAGCTTACATATGTACTACGGTAACCACGTAATTTTTTTGTTTAAATAAAAAAAATTGTAACCCACAAAAATTCAGTACACTTACTTTCTGGATATGCTTCGTATACGAGTATACTACAATATATATGATATCGTGGAAATTTTAGGAGAATAAATATCAAATTGAATTTTTCTCAAATTACCTTATGTAGATCCCTACAAAAGCTAGTAAGCTATAACCTAAAATGAACTCCAGGACGAAACTCTGGAATTATACATAGAGAAATCCCATTTGAAACATTATATTAAGCAGTTACCACAAAGGCTGCCAAAACATATCCACTTGACTCAACCAAATAGAACGCTTCCGGAAGCTTTCACTTAAACGCTTGCGCTTGGAAGACTGAGGATGCAAGTATTTCATATACATCTGCAGAGATATAATGGAGAAAGAATTAGTGCAAACCCGAGGAAAATCATAGAAAAGGAACGTGCAAAGATATTACGACCGTCATAGGTAAAAAAGAAGAAAAGGGAGAAATAAATTAATATGCAGTGAAACCCCGTTTTTACGTTTTTGAAGGGACTGATAAAAAAACGTAATTGGAGGGAAAACATAGATTCGGGGTAAGAGAAAAAAAAATGGAAAGCTATTTTTTATTTAGATAATCACGCAAATCGGAAAACTTTTTTCAATCGATTCACGATTTTTTATTATCGTAGCCAAAGTTGTAATGGGTATTTCAAAATCACGCGCGAGCGAAACACGTGAACCAACATGTTTATTCACTTTTTCGAGAATTTTCCTTTTCTCTTGAATCGATAATATTTTTCTTTGCTGAGACATTATTTGAAGGGATTTAACGAAAAATTAAAAGAAATAAAAAAAAAAATGTTAATTGACACACGACAATTGAAATTGTATGTACACGACCGACACGTTTAAAACACAAGCATAGATTGACCAAATACATATACAGTCTACCTGCCTCTGATTCGCTAAATTTCCCACCAATTGCATCGTATTACACGACTCGTGTAATCTTGACCATGAGCGCTGCAGGTGCACACGTGTCTATAAATAGAAACAACATATTTCTGCTTCCTAATATTCATTTCAAATATTTTAAATCGTCGTGCATTTAATTAAATATGTTTGTAAATTAATTTGTATTTTAAATATTTCAAACGTAAATTGCGGGAAATAAAAACGTAAAAGCGGATATTAAATGTACTAAAATAAAACGGGATTGGAAAAATTTAACGCAAATAGCGGGAAAAGTGAATTTCGGGCACGTAAAAACGGGGTTTCACTGTATTGTTAGAATACTTTTATTCCGATCATGGGTATATGTTTTTTTTGTCAATTTTAAAAACTGCTCAAAAAGACAAGTTTGAAATTTTATAATATTTTATAAATATAACAAATGTCAAGTAAGATCGATTCACTTAAAAAAGACGTACTATAAATGTACAATATGCTTTTTCCATTTATATCAAGTTAATGAAAAAATACCCACCATTTTACGTCGTTTCATAACTTCTTAAAAACGAAACTAAAATTAACAACTCCAAATCAAGCCAACATCGTGACTTGACGACCTCCGTAGTTTATTTTTAAGACGTTTGACTTCCACACTGGAGTTTAGGGTTCAATTCCCGATGGTGCCCGAAAAAATAAAATAAAAAGAGAGTCCCAGCCTGGAACAAAAAATAGTTCGTCAAGTAATACTACTCTGTTTTGCAAGATTTAAACCCGAAGGCTCGATTAATAAGGCAGAAGACATTGTTGTCTTCCGGCCACATTCGTTAATATAACCAATTCATCAATTTGGATATGCTGAAGGGCACCATACGAATGAATGAATTAATTTATGAACTAAGCCACCTTAATCAAACCACCTTCACTGTATATAAAAATTATTAAAATATATCATTTGAATTGTAACGTTATTTTCGATTGAATCGAAATAGTTAAAAATGGAATTACCAATTTTGGAATTTAAGCTAATATTTTTTATGCATTATTTGAATGTCTTATACGCATACGTTTTGTCTTCCACCGAATAAGATAATTTGATGACTTTGACATGAACTTTACAAATAACATGAATCGTTTACATGATAAATTAAATAATAATAATTGAATTGAAAATAATCTTTTTCTTTTTTTATTATATCAATGATTTATTTCAAATGAAAGATTAGGATTCAGTGAAAATGCACATTCAATGTATTATTGATAAGGATATTCTCGAGTGTAGATTTGAAGAAATCTATAAATAATACGTGTATAATGACCGTGATTCTAAAAGTAATAAAAAAACGTTGATATACTCGTATACTCGTATAACTCATATTCCGAGAAAACGATAATATTTCAAATATGAATTTTATCCATTTGATATTAAGCGATAAAATCATAAAGATATTTCTGGTACATCGGAGATTCCAAATGACATATACTATACACCGTGAAGCCAAAAATAAAACAAAATATACTGTGACCGTGAAGGGAAAATGAAACGAAACATTTGCAGAAATTACTGCTTAATATACGTATTACAATTTTGAAACTCATGCTATCTAAGTAAAAAAAGTCGGTAATCGAAAGGTTAATTAAATTATTCATTTTATAAACTAAACATTTGATTTGTACTTTTTAACAAAACAAATGAAAACACACGTATTGTCGTTTGCAGTCTTATTTTTTCTTGGTATATTGAATACATATAGAGGCTAAGATAAAAAGAACTGGAATGGCAAAAATGCAATGTCAAAGATGGAAAAAATATAAAAATGCAAAACGTCGAAAATGCACCTAGTTAAGTCTCTATTTTTTGCAATATTTATGTATGACGCGGAGACTTGGATTCAGAGAGCAAGCAAGAGGCGTAGAATAGGTGCATTTGAAATGTGGTGATGGAGAAGAATGTTACAAATTCCATGGACAACGAGGCAAACTAACGCCTCGATTCTGTAAAAGAGCTGAGAATTACTGACAGATTGTCGACAACATATGGTACCTTCGACGAGTCCTCCGATTCATTGGGTACATTGCTCGTGACCATGGAGAAAATTTGGGAAGGGCTGTGGTTAATGGAGGCGTGGAAGGATGACGCACAAGAGGAAGAGTCCCAAGTGACTGACCAAGTGAGAGACACAACAGGACTACCCTTAACAACTGCTCTTCAAACCGCAGAGTGCCAATATGGGTGGAGAGGAATCAACAGAGGCTATCATGGGAGTCACGATACTCAGTCATGAACTTCACGACAGGATGGATTGAAGTCCTATAGTGAGAAATATTCGGTGTGCAGCAACGGTAAAGCTGAGATGGTAAGGAACATGGCGTAATGGGATAGAATGAAATTAAGTACAACAACAATTAACGAGTATTTATTAATTGTTTTCACATACCTTAGAATGAGCTTTTCGGTTAATAATATAATATATTGCCAAGATACAGAACAGTATAGCTCCTTGCCCATTTTACTATTGGGTTATGAATTTTGGCTCAAAAGTCTTAGTCTTGAGAACATATGTCTTAGAAGGATAATGGATTTAAGACAGCATGAGCAAGTGACAAATCAGACGGTTCATCTTCAAAAATAGTAGTACACTATAACCACCACAGTAAATTGTGAAATGTTTTTGCGACAGTATTCTTAATAATTAAACTATAAGGGTTGATGAAGAAAAGTCCTAACATTTTCCAATCAAAAACCAAGTAATTATCCACCTTAACTTATAAGACTATCGTCTTTGTGCAAGTACAACAATTTTGTGATTACGTGCGAATGTATCGACAAGCTTTTGCAAAGGGGTCGGAAGGCGAAAAAGGTTGAGAAACATTGTTTTAGGGTAAAAAAGAGGAAAACGGTGGTTGGGTGGAAAAAAATGGTCCTGGTGGCGAAACATCAGAAAGTGGAGAAGATTATCCAAATCTACAGGAATCAATTTGGACAGATATTGGAAATAATCAAAGTTCTGGACCAATATCCCTTCCTTCCCTGTGATGTGTAACTAGTACACATTGCTTTTAAAAACTTTAATATCTCTATAAATAAAATAAATACTGGGTTCAGATTTTAGGTATTCCTCCATAATACAGTTACGCATTGAATGAAAAAATAATATTAGTAATATTTAGCACTTATCGGCCATATCAGAGATGTTTTGTGAAAATCGGGAACAAATTCACCAATACAATCAAACGTGTGCCAGTGTGTGACGTAGGTATATTCATTCTAAAACCGCTATGGGTGAGAAGCGACGCTATTCACGTCTCACTCTTACTCTACTTCAGTATATGGGAACGCAAGAAATAGAATCTCAGTTCACTCGCTTCAGGGCATTCGTTTGAGGTGGTCTCTTCGCCCGTTTTGTGAACGTCGGTCGATGTTTTTTTTCATGTTTTCAGCAATTAAATTTCAATTATTATCACTTTTGACTTCCAATTTAATTAATTTAAGCGATTGGCTATGAATATTCTTATTTTTCCGATTTTAAATCACTCATTTTTACATGTGTATTGATGTGTATTGAGTACACAGCAACGGAACGCGTGGGTTTTTTTTAGCACAGGAAGGGAAAGGATATAAAAGTATACGCCACAAATGTGACATCAGAAGATGATGAATACAGATTTTTTTACTGTAAAATGCCTTTGGGAACAGAGACTAACGAGATCAATAACTAATGTAAAAATTCCTTTTATTTTTTATGAAAGAAATACAAATTAAATTATCCAATAACTCATTCTTTGGAAATAATTATACTAAATTATCCAATGACTCATTCTTTGGAAATCATTATACTAAATTATCCAATGACTCATTCTTTGGAAATCATTATAATAATCATCTTCTGATACTCGTACATACATTACAACATAGTTATAGAACAAAAGATGATGCACTGAATTTGGTTCCAGCCTCAAGCGTTCATAGATTATTTGGGAGGAGGAACATTAATTTTCTCACTCCAAGAATTCTTTAGTAATAATGTCGAGCCTTCAAATTAATACAAAATATCGCAAGGTGATTCTTTGACAGAAGGATAGCAAGGAGTAAAGAGCTTTTGGAAGTCTTCACACAAGCTTGTTAATGAATGATTGATGCGAATTTAGACCATATGTAGAAGACTTTTTGAACATTTTTGTTGAGATTATGATTAGTTTGGAATTGTATTATATATGTGATGGCTTGAAATTTATGTATTTATAACGATGTAAATACAGAGTATGAAGTGGCAATGGGCAGGACATGTAGCCAGAATGTCAGACTCCCGATGAACATCTGAAATAATCCAATGGTACCCAAGAGGCATAAAGAGACCCAGAAGAAGACCGAAAATATGCTGGATAGATGAAATCAGGAAGCATGGCAGCATCACATGGAATCAACGAGCAAAAACCAGAACTATTTGAAGTCAACTTGGGGAGACCTTCCATCCAGCAGTGGATCGACCCTGGTTGACAATGATGATGATGATGAAATACAGAGTATTAATACTTTAACTGAGTCTTTTAGTATTTAAGAAAAATGTATGAAATTTGTGACTAAGGAATTATACTATTTCGTCACGGGCCTTGTCTAGGGTTTTTGTATTGTTATGTACTAGAAGTCTTTGGTTGTAAATATAGTACTGTGGAAAACAAAAAAATGAAAACCAATTTGGATATTTATTTAGTGATTCTTTTTGGGAAATTATTTAATTAAATAATACTTTTTTTTTCACTTAAGATTTTTTAAGATATTGAACAATTCAGCGACTATTGAAAAGTAAAAATTATCTCACTGATGTATTCGTTGATAAATGAATAAATTGATGTTTATCTTAATGCTGATGATTCCTTAAATGCTGATATTTGTACAATAGTATGTTAAGGTAATTTATTGAAACTCGAATTTTATTTTTAGACCCCACCGAATCGGCTATCGTTTTGAAAATAACTAAGATAATTAATTATACATAAAAGTGCACTCAGGTAACCACTTAATAAAATTAAAATTTCATTCGAAAAATAATAAATTCAAATTTATCTTTTTACGAAAAAGTCGAATGATATACTTGTAAGCTATTGACATTGTCTTTGATAAATCAAAAATACCTTCTTCTTTAATACAAAATGTATTTTAAGTGAAATTGGTGTAAATTGACAACAAAATAATATTTGAAAGCTACTTTAAGGGTATTTTCAAAGTATTTTAATAATTAAAGTTTCAAAGCCGACGCCACAGCGTGACTCTCGTTGACTATTTTTCTTTTTTCTAGTTGACTTTTTCTCTCTCAAATCTTAGATCTCTGAAAATATGTTGAAGTTTGGATGTGCGTTTTTTTACATGTACTGGAGTGGATGAACATAAACGTATTTTTTTTATTTTATAGATTATTACTTTTTGTATATTAAGACCTGAGCCTTGGCCTCTCTCATATTTATGGCGAATACGTATGCATGTAGGTATTGCGCTTGGATATTTTTTGAATATATTTGTTTATGTTTACATTTTTTGTGAAAAGTTGACTTTATATTCATGCGCACTCAAAAGTTTTATTTGTGTATTACTATTGCAACTATTTTAATGAGCGTTAAAATAATTTACACTGTAATAAAACAGTTAATGGATAAAAAATAAACAAGTTTTCATATTTTTCTTTTTATTCTGGTTTGTTCGATTCCCAGCGGATTCTTTTCCAGACCGATTTTACTCTTCGATTTTATATTGTCCTAATTTACTCGTATGCGTTTTACTGAAATTGGTTGAAATTATTTATATCCAAGTATTATCGCTTTTTCGCTAAAAAAATATTCAATAATGACCTAGAAAGCCGAAATGATCATTAATATGGAACTTAAAATAGGTTTTATTTTTTATTAAGGTAATTAAAAAATAGCGCTATAAAATGTTCTAACAGGAATATAGTAACAGATCGATGTATTGAAATTTGATCTTGCCATTTGACATAAGGGTTTGATCGGTCAAGACTGCGAACTTACTGAAGTGCAACATCTTGCGCACATTAAATGGATAAGAGCTACAGGAAAATGACCATAAACGGCGGCGAGATTAGAGTGCTCGGGTTTTACGGGCCGGTATAGACGACCACCATTTTTGGCAAAAAATCATCATGAGTGACGGGCACATTTCGACTGGGCTGGCTTTGTTAATAAACAGAATAGCCGCTACTAGGGAACTGAAAATCCTCAATTGATACACCAACAACCATTACACCCTCGTAGAGTGACTGAATGGTGTGCCATTTGGGCCGGTGGCATCATTGGGCTATATTTCTTTGGGGATGCTAGAGGCAATGCTGTAACAGTTACTGATGATCGCTATTGTGACATGTTGGTAAACTTTATTGTACCCGAATTGGATCGATTGGGTTTACAGGACATGTGGTTCCAACAGGACGGTGCTACATCACACACAGCTCGAGCTACGATGCTAATTTTGCGAGAAATTTTTCCCGGCCGAATAATGCCTAAAAGTGGTGATATCGACTGGCCCCCACGATCCCCTGATTTGACCGCCCCCGATTATTTCCAATGAGGGTACTTCAAGGGAAAGATATACACCAACAAACCAACCACAATCCTGATGCTTAAGGACAACATTTGAAAAGAAATTGCTGAAATAACACCAGAAGTCTGCGAGAATGTTATGAAAAATATGCTTGAAAGAGCTCGCGTTTGCGCCACGGCCACAGGCGGCCACTTGACCGACATGTTCCATACATAATGGTAAAGATCATAAGATCAATCAATGAAATAAAAATAATTAAGAACGATATATTTCCTTACGTTTCGAAAAACAAATTTTAAGAAGTGCTGCGTTCAATACTACTTTTTTAAAATATTTTTTTATCTTCTTAAACAAAGTAAAATTTTCTTATGTTTTGAAAAACATATTTTAAGAAGTATTGTGTTCAATACTGCTTAATTTTGGATATTTATTTTATCTTAAACGCGGTATATTTTCGTACTAGTTGCAACCCGTGAAATATTCACGGAAGTAAAACAAATTCTACATTTATATAATAAATGTAAAATTTGTTTATATATAGTATATATATATATATATATATATATATATATATATATATATATATATATATATATATATATATATATATATATATATATATATATATATATATATATATATATATATATATATATATATATATATATATATATATATATATATATATATATATATATATATATATATATATATATATATATATATATATATATATATATATATATATATATATATATATATATATATATATATATATATATATATATATATATATATATATATATATATATATATATATATATATATATATATATATATATATATATATATATATATATATATATATATATATATATATATATATATATATATATATATATATATATATATATATATATATATATATATATATATATATATATATATATATATATATATATATATATATATATATATATATATATATATATATATATATATATATATATATATATATATATATATATATATATATATATATATATATATATATATATATATATATATATATATATATATATATATATATATATATATATATATATATATATATATATATATATATATATATATATATATATATATATATATATATATATATATATATATATATATATATATATATATATATATATATATATATATATATATATATATATATATATATATATATATATATATATATATATATATATATATATATATATATATATATATATATATATATATATATATATATATATATATATATATATATTTGTTTTAAGATTTTCACGGATGAATGAATATGTCATTTTGGTTTTACGGTTTATCCGCGTAGTTTGAGATAATTGTCTCCGAGCTTTCGACAGAATCGCATCTGTCATCTTCTTGGGAGTTATTTGTAAACTGTTTTGTGTAGTGATGTTGACTTTTGTTTTAATTCTTCCTCTTTTTCTTTTCTTTTTTTGAATCGGTTGCTCTGTCTTTCACTAGTTCTTTTAATATTTTCAGGTAAAGGTTTCAAGTAGGACGTTATTGATTGGTTTTTGGTAGAAGTATTTCTTATTGTTTTGCTGTTATCCGTTGGAATTACAGGATTATACGTTTCTGGTGCATTAGGATTAAAAAGATGAATCCACACATCTGCGAGGCTTCGGGCTTCATCTCTCTGATTTAAGCTGTTTGGTCTTTTCATAATCTCTATAGCTTCTCGGAATTGTCTTTCTGAATTTTCACTTATTCTGGCTAAGGTCTTGGATTTCTGTATATCTATTTTATGTCCCTCGGTTAATTTGTGTAAAGCCAGAGTTGAATGAATATTTTTATTTTTTATATCACGATTATGTTCTTCAATTCTAACCTCTATACGGCGATTGGTTTGCCCTATATAAACTTTTTCACA
>CATKWJ010000120.1:0-69109 GCA_949825065.1 Odontocerum albicorne
AAAGGGCCACCACGCATTGTCAAAGGCCCCCTTGATGTCGAGTGAGACAACTATTGCCACTCTCTTGCCGTCGCGTGCCGCCTTCATCACTCCGACAGCACGATTTAGGGCGTCCTCTGTTGACCTTTGCTGCGTGAAGCCGTATTGTCTACCACTGAGTGAGCCAACGCTTGCGAACGTCCACTGAAGCCTTCCGACGATCAGTTTTTCAAGCACCTTGCCAAATACCGGAAGCAGTCCTATCGGCCTCGAGGAAGTCACGTCTCCAGACGGTCTGCCCTGTTTAGGAATCAGTATGACTACTGATTCCTTCCATCTCCTCGGAAGCGTCCGGTTCTCAGACAGAGGTTGAACATATTCAATGCCTCCGCCGGGTGGAGTTGTACCACTCGCCGGCATATGTCCGAGGTGAGTCCGTCTATCCCGGGAGCTTTTTTAGGGCTTATCGTGTCCAGGGCCGTCTGCAACTCCAGCAGCGTGAATGGTGGGTCATCCGCAGTGTCTGGAATTAACCCGACCCGCTCCCTCACGCTTCCATTCTCCAGCGAGTCTGTGTCGGTGTTATCCCCGGGAAAAAAGTGCTCCAGGATGCCCTTTGCCGTTTCCGACTCGGTTCTACAAATCTTTCCCCGAATCCTGAGTGTAGTCGGCGGTACCGTCCTACGGCGGTACCGTACCGTCCTGGCTTCAAAATTGACGGAGATATTTAAAAATAACTTCTGTGAAAAATTACGATAAATTTGACAGTTCAATTCTGACAATCGGAATTTCATAGAAGTGTTCCAGGGATGATAGGATGGGTAACTAAATAATATATTTCATTTAGTATTTTTTTTAATATTATTTAAAATTTTCTAGGTGAGCTGCTCCGTATTCCGTGGCGCTTCTTTCTGACTGGGCGACGGCCCCGGTGGAGTGGTGAGCAGTCGTGATCCAAGAGAGTGGCCAGGAGTTGCGATTCAAGAGAGTGGCCGGGAGCCAAACTCATGTGCTGCGTTCTGTGAACACTGTTTAGTGCTTTGGGACCGGAAACACTGTTTAGTGCTGTTTAGTGAACACTGCTTAGTGCTTTGGGACCGGAAAATTGTTGAAAAAAATTTTCCGGGTTTTTCCGACATTTTTCCGAGCTTTTCCGACTTTGTACGGATTTCGGAAAGTTTCAGGATTTTTCCAAAAATTTTCAGGAATTTCAGGAAGTGAAATATTTTTTTCAGAAGTTTCAGGAACTTTTCAGTTTTCAGGAAAATAACAGTAAAGTTTAACTTCTTGAGGAGATCTCAACGAGTGGAGCGGCTAGCGGAGTACTGTTGTATTTTTTTTTTTTTTTTTTTTTAAATTTTTTTTTTTTTATTATTTATTTGTCAACTTTAAATTTTTAATAGGACTTCAATGCATTGTGGGTGAAAAGCTCACAATGTCTCATCGGGAGGCAAAGACTCCCGTCTCTGGGGACCCCTTTGTGCGGTCGGTCGGGACGCCCAGATCCCCGCATAGAAGGAGGATTACTGAGGGTAGAAACAGCCCAGAGGCTGACGTGGAAGACATGAAAGCTAGCAGAAATTTCAAGAGGGATCGAGCCCTGGAACTTTGCGAGAGCATCGCTAAAAGGACCAAATCAACGGAAATCGCAGAAGCTATAGAGGAGATCAGGGCAATAGTCTCCGACCTCGCTGGGAGTCCGGGAGAGGTCGACGGGAATGGAAGCGGGGGTAGAGGGACCGGCGGTGAGGTGGAAGAGGCCATAAGACGCATAGGGGAGCAGGTGGACAGCATGCAGAGGGAGATGACGCAGATGAGGCAGGAGAACAGAGTCGGGAATATCCAGTCCAGCGCGCGAATGACATATGCAGGCGTCGCAGGAGGATCGAGAGGCGGAGGAAATATTCCTCGCCCGGATGTCACTACCTCGGGTAACATCATCGACAAGAAATACGCAGTAGTCGTCTCCAGCAGCGACAAAAAGGATACCGCTGATAGCATCAGGAAACGTCTCCTCTCCGCGGTAAAACCTAGGGAGCTTAAAATAGGCATCTCCGGTATGGCCACTGCTTCACAAAATCGAGTGGTCATCACTTGCCCTGAAAAGGGACACGTGGAGAGACTCAAAGGAGCAATCAACTCGGTAAAGGATCTAGCAGCAACCGATGGAAAGAAGAGGAGACCCTTGATTATATTCAAGGGTGTGGCAAAAGAGGGAACGGAGAAGGACTTGCTGGAGGAACTCGTCTTACAGAATGACGAGGTCTTCGACGCTTTGCAGAATGGCCAAATTCAAGACCACCTACGAATAATCCGTACCCTGCCGAACCGGAATGGTGTTCTAAAGAACGTGGTGGCATCGGTTTCCCCGCGGCTGAGGACTGCAATTCTGACTAAGGGTCGAGTCAACTTGGGCTTCTCGAGGGTGCATGTGGAGGACTTCTCGCCTCTGCTGCAGTGTTTCCAGTGTCTGGGGTTCGGACACATCACTTCCCGATGCACGGAGAAGCAAAGGTGTATGCACTGCTCGGGGACCCACCGTTTCTCGGAATGCACCGTGAAGGAAGGGGAAGACACCAAGAAGTGTCACAACTGTTCCAGAACTCGGGAGCGGGGCCTACACGGGGGCAACGTTAATCACAGAGCCAACAGTCGGGACTGCCCATACCTAACAAAAATGGAGGAAAAATCCCGAGAAAGAACTGACTATGGCTGCTAGTCAATCCTATGAGGATGTTCATCGGCTGCCAATGGAAATGACAAGCGGGAGCCTACAACGAACCGTTCGTGTGTGCCAGGTGAATTCGGGGCGATCGTCCGTGGCTTTGGACTTAATTAAGATGGACGCGGCGGATATTTTACTGATACAGGAACCGTACACAGGCGCAACTGGACAAGTGCTTGGAGCATCCGGAACGGTGTACCAGTGGCCTGACGCCAGCGCTGAAACGCCAGCGAAGACTTGCATTCTCCTCAACAATGGCAGCATAGGAGGGGTCCTTCTCTCAGAGTTCACGGATGCTAATTCCGTGTTCGTGTCTGTGGGTCTGGCGGGGAGTGGGCTGATCCTGGGATCGGTATACGTCGAGCCGCGTGCCGACCTGGAGCCGATGCTTGGAAGGCTCAGGAAGTTGGCTGAGGCGCACAGCGATCGCCAAATAGTAATAGGAGGAGACTTCAACGCCTGGAGCACTTGGTGGGGAAGCGACAGAACGAACGCTAGAGGTGCCGTTCTGAACGACCTATGCGCGGAACTCGGTTGGCACACATTAAACGAGGGAAATACTCCAACTTTCGAGGTCACGAGAGGGGGTAGACGGCTCGTCTCTTGCATAGACGTGTCCATTTGCAGTGAAGGGCTAATGGAGCGAATCCACGGATGGCGAGTGGACGGGTCGGGTGAATTCTTCTCCGACCACAACGCCATACGCTTCGAGATATCAACGGGAGGTCTCGCGCCATCGACCTCTGGCAGGACGAAGATATTCGCAACCGCTCGAGCCAGCTGGAAGCGATTTGATGAGGAAATTAAAACTACATTGGCAGAGGCGGTCGGAGACATTGCGTCGAGTTCGGAACCCCGGGATGCGGAGAGGATTAGCGAATCATTCGAGTCGGTGGTGGTCTCTGCATGTCACACTGCCATACCACTCTTAAAGCAGCGCACGAGGCGAAGTTGCCCATGGTGGTCGGAGGATTTGACAGCCTTGAAGAGGAGGATGATCGCTGCCAGAAGAAGGATGAGAAACTCCAGTTCGATTCGCCGAGAGCTCACTCTTCCCGAGTACCTTGTAGCAAAGGAGGAGTTCAGGGCTGCGGTCGGGTTAGCGAAGACTAACAGCTGGAAGGAGTTTTGCCGAATGCAGAGCACTGAAACCGTTTGGGGCATGGTGGACAGGGTGCTCAAGAGCCGAAGGACGGCACCGCCGACTACACTCAAGATTCGGGGGAAGATATGTCGGACCGAATCAGAAACGGCAAAAGGCATCCTGGAGCATTTTTTTCCGGGCGATAATGCCGACACGGACTCGTCGGAGAACAGAGATGTGAGAGAGCGGGGCGAATTGATCCCGGACACAGCAGATGACCCACCATTCACGTTGCTGGAGTTGCAGACAGCCCTTGATACGATTAGCCCTAAAAAGGCTCCTGGGATAGACGGACTCACCTCGGACATATGCCGACGTGTGGTACAACTCCACCCGGCGGAGGCATTGGATATATTCAACCTCTGTCTGAGAACCGGACGATTCCCGAAGAGATGGAAGGAATCAGCAGTCATACTGATTCCTAAACAGGGCAAACCGTCTGGTGACGTGACTTCCTCGAGGCCGATAGGACTTCTTCCGGTATTTGGCAAAGTATTGGAAAAGCTGATCGTCGGGAGGCTTCAATGGACGTTCGCCAACAACGGCTCACTCAGCAATCGGCAGTACGGCTTCACGCAACAAAGGTCAACAGAGGACGCTCTAAACCGTGCTGTCGGGGTGATGAAAGCGGCACGTGACAACAAAAGAGTGGCGATAGTCGTCTCCCTCGACATCAAGGGGGCCTTTGACAATGCGTGGTGGCCCTTTCTATTAGAACAATTGAGAAGAAAGAACTGTCCGATAAACTTGTTCCGACTAATACAGTCCTACCTCCAAGATAGAAAGGTACGAGTCAGTGTCGGGGATGCGACCGAGGAGAGGTCCACGACGCTGGGATGCGTGCAGGGATCGTCGTGTGGGCCCTTCTTCTGGAATCTTATTATGGACAACCTTCTACAGGAAGATTTCGGAGAGGGGGTACACATTCAGGCATTTGCGGATGACGTACTGGCGATTTCGGATGGTAGCACGCTGAGCGGGGCAGAGGAGAGGATGAACAACGCCCTTCGCAAGATAGTTCAGTGGAGCCAGCGCACAAAACTGGTATTTTCACCAGAGAAGACGTTTGCAATGTGCATGACAAGGAAAAAACTAGACAGACAAGCAGACGTTTACCTCGCACAATCCAAAATCGCCATGGTGGACAGCATTAAGGTGTTGGGGGTCATAATCGACAGGAGCCTCAACTGGTCGAGGCACGTTGACATGGTGTGTAAAAAGATGACCGCTCTCTTCGGAATGATCGCCAGGGCTGCCAAGCCGACTTGGGGTCTGTCCTCCGAGGTTCTCCGTCAACTTTACAAAGGAGCGCTGGAGCCTGTGGCACTCTACTGCGCCAGTATATGGGCGGAAGCGTGCAAGAAAAAGGCCATTCGCAGAAGACTCGACCAAGCCCAGAGGCCCATATGCATAAGAATCTGCCGGGGCTACAGAACCATGTCACTGAACTCAGCGATGGCGATCTCCGGTATACCCCCACTCGCCCTCATGGTGCGAGAGAGGGCCGAGGTGTACGAGGTGAAACGGAGGAAGAAACTCTATTCACTGCCCGAAGACAGAGAATGCATGGTGCCGGACGATTGGGTGACTCTCCCGCACCCGGCGTTCATGCAGCGCGAGAGCATCTGTGAGGAGGCAGAACGAGACGCGCCGGACCTTAATGTATACACAGATGGAAGCTTGCTGAATGGCAAAGTTGGCGCCGCATTTGTGGTATATAAGCAAGGGGTTGAAATTGTAAGAAGAAAATTGAAGCTGGCGGACTACTGCTCCGTATTCCAAGCGGAACTCGTGGCGATACGGGAGGCTTTGAGATGGGCGGATTCCAATGGGACTACGGGGAAAATAATTCATCTCGAATCAGACTCCCTTTCAGGACTGGCAGCAATGAGGGATCATAGAAGTTTGAACCCTATAGTAAGGGAGATTTTATCTATGGCGGACAGTATCAGAAAGCGACGAAACAAAATATCCTTCGCATGGGTCAAGGGACACTCCGGCAACGTTGGAAATGACAGAGCGGACGAGCTTGCGAGGGCGGCGGGGGTTTTGCGGGTTCAACCGGTTTTTGATCGGTTTCCAATAAGCTACGCTAAAATGCAAATGAGACAAAAAACAGTGGAGACTTGGAATACAGAATATAGCGATGATCCAACCGGGAGCATCACAAAGAGGTTCCTCCCGAACATAACGCAGGCACTCCAGTGTTCAAAGATTAGCTCTCCGACGTACGAGGTGTCTCAGATACTGTCCGGACACGGAGCTATGAGGGCCTACTTGAAACGGTTCCAGCTAACAAATGACGATTCCTGCCCATGTGATGACACGACACAGCAGACGGTGGACCACATTCTGTTCGAATGCCCTGCAGGAGAAAAGGCGAGGCACAAGTGGGCGAAGACCCTGCGGACTAACATCCTGGACATGGAAACGCTAAAGGCTGCACTGGTTGAAAAGGAGACAGTAGGAGTGGCGCAGGATTTCATGACGGAGATGGTAAGACACATGATAGCAATGAACAAAAGACATAACATGGGGATACAGGAAACACAATAGGTACACAAAATCACTTTGGGGATAATGCCGAAGGAACAAATACCAAATCGGAAGGCCACTGGGCCGGCCACCTCGATTGAGTTTCTGCGCTTTCTCAATCTAAGGGCAAATGCCGGGGTAGGTACCAATAAAGACGTGCGCAGACGCCTTCCCACCCATCCTTAATTAGAGCCAAACATAAAAGCACACGGAACACTGACACCGCCGTCAGGGAACACATAAAGGGGCAAATCTGCGGCGAGACAGTTCGCCGAGGTGAGTAAAAATTCGATCCCGCAACCTTGTACGCGATAAGCAAGGTCTCCCACTTCACAACTAACACCCGATTCAACCTAACCTAACCTAACCTAACCTAACCTAACCTAACCTAACCTAACCTAACCTAACCTAACCTAACCTAACCTAACCTAACCTAACCTAACCTAACCTAACCTAACCTAACCTAACCTAACCTAACCTAACCTAACCTAACCTAACCTAACCTAACCTAACCTAACCTAACCTAACCTAACCTAACCTAACCTAACCTAACCTAACCTAACCTAACCTAACCTAACCTAACCTAACCTAACCTAACCTAACCTAACCAACCTAACCTAACCTAACCTAACCTAACCTAACCTAACCTAACCTAAGCTAACCTAACCTAACCAGTTGTGGTCCTACCTTGGTCGAGGAAGCATCGTTGTTTCGACGCTCCTCATTTTGGTTCACAATTGGCGTTTAAATCTGTTTTACAGAGTTAAAATAGCTTGTGTTTTGTGCGGAATTTGACGATCTATCTTTTGGTGTTTTTATTTTTTCTGTGGCTTCAAAATTGACGGAGATATTTAAAAATAACTTCTGTGAAAAATTACGATAAATTTGACAGTTCAATTCTGACAATCGGAATTTCATAGAAGTGTTCCAGGGATGATAGGATGGGTAACTAAATAATATATTTTATTTATTATTTTTTTTTTAATATTATTTAAAATTTTCTAGGTGAGCTGCTCCGTATTCCGTGGCGCTTCTTTCTGACTGGGCGACGGCCCCGGTGGAGTGGTGAGCAGTCGTGATCCAAGAGAGTGGCCAGGAGTCGCGATTCAAGAGAGTGGCCGGGAGCCAAACTCATGTGCTGCGTTCTGTGAACACTGTTTAGTGCTTTGGGACCGGAAACACTGTTTAGTGCTGTTTAGTGAACACTGCTTAGTGCTTTGGGACCGGAAAATTGTTGGAGAAAATTTGCCAGGTTTTTCCGGCATTTTTCCGAGCTTTTCCGACTTTGTAGGGTTTTCGAAAAATTTCAGGAATTTTCCTGGATCTTTCAGGATTTCAGGAATATATATTTTTCAGGAACTTCAGGATATTTATTTTTCAGGAAATTCAGGAATTTTTTTCAGGTTGCAGGAATAACAGCTTAGAGTTGAACTTGAAGAGAGGAGATCTCAACGAGTGGAGCGGCTAGCGATCGCAACATGTCGGGGACGGAGGAGAGTTCCGTCACCGAAAACACGCCTAGGCCCCCACGAAAGAAGCGAAGCAGAGTAGCCAAAACCGACCGGATGGAGAAGAACGACACGGAGAGCAGTGGGGACGAGACCAGCGCCAGGGATAGGGCTGTTCAACTTTGGGAAGTGGTCTTGAAAAAAGCCAAATCCCAGGACATCATAAGCGCTATCCTGGAGTTGAAGACCATTATTAATGGCTGGGAGAAGACCCGAAACGAGGGGAATGCGAATGCCGGGGCTACCGACAAGGGAACGGGTGTTGAGGACGCCATCAAGGTCCTCAGCGAGAAGATGGACGAAATAAGGGGGGAGGTGGCTCTCCTAAAAAAGGAGAGCAGAGCGGCTAGGACCCAGCCCCGTCCGGGACCCGCTTCAAGTATGACCGGTGGAGGGAGAGCCCACTCAGGGCCCGTAGTGGGCGTAGGAGGAGTAGCACACCCATCGGAGGTCCCGCAAAGGGAAAAAACATATGCATTGGTCGTGTCGAGCACCAATAAAGAGGAGACATCGGAGGCCATCAGGAAGAAGTTAATCTCGTCTGTCAAGCCGCAAGCGCTCAATATCGGGATTCAAAAGATGACTGGGGTCTCGATGAATCGAGTAGTGGTGACCTGTCCCGAGCCTGGCCATATAATAAAGCTTAAAGAGGCTATAATAAAGGATAGCGGATTACGGGCGGAGGAAAGCGGACGCAGACGACCCATCATCATCTTTAAGGGAATAGGGAAGGAGACCAGCGAGGAAGATCTATTTGAGTGCCTCGTTATGCAAAACGAGGCGATTTCTGAATCAACCGGAGAAGCGGACATCAAGCAGTCGATGCGGATTCTGCGAACGACGAGGAATCGCAGCGATAGACTGAAAAATGTAATCGCTTCGGTGGAGCCCGGTCTAAGGAACGCCCTGCTGAAGCAGGGCAGAGTCAACATCGGCTTTATTCGGGTGCACGTGGAGGACTGCTCCCCAATAGTGCAATGTTTTAAGTGCCTTGGATTCGGGCACATGACATCGAAATGCACCCAGAGCCAAAAATGCATGCACTGTGCGGGGAACCACCGTATCTCGGAATGTCCCACCAGGGAGGACGAATTAACAAAAAAATGCGCCAACTGTTGCAGGATGAATGTGAGGTCGAGCGCTAAACTGCCAGATGAGCACAGGGCAAACGATAGACAGTGCGGATACCTCCAAAGATTGGAGAAGCGAGCGTGCGAGACCATCAATTATGGCTAACGTGCACGCCGTGTGCGACCCAATCCGAGTGTATCAGGCAAACCTGCAGCGATCGGCATTAGCCCTGGACATGGCCGTTCTGGGTGACGAGGTTGACGTCTTTCTCCTGCAGGAGCCGTATACCGGGGCCACTGGTAGCGTGCGTGGATTAAGCGGCAGTGTGTTTCAAAGAACCGGGGCCCAAATGGAGAACCCAAATAAAGCCATGATCTTGATACGGTCGGACGAGTTGAGAGCAGTCCTACTGTCAGAATTTACGGACTCCAACTCGGTATTCGTGTCGGTTCACTTGGGGGGACGAAAGCTGATCCTCGGATCGGTCTACGTAGAACCGCGTGCAAGCCTCGATACGATCCTCGCTAAGATTGAGATAATGGCGTCCCTCTACAAAGATCACCAATTCGTAGTGGGCGGTGACTTCAACGCCAAGAGCACGTGGTGGGGAAGCGCGAGAACGGACGTTAGGGGCTCCGCCATCACGGACCTTTGTGCTGAGCTGGGATGGAGCATCCTTAATGAGGGCGCGACTCCTACCTTCGACACCGTCAGAGGGAACAGAAGACTCGTCTCATTTATAGATGTGACCATGTGCAGCGGTGGACTCTTGGAGGTGGTCCGAGACTGGCGGGTGGATGGGTCCACTGTCAGTTTCTCTGACCACAACCCTATAGAGTTCACAATAGTCCCTGATCGAGACCAGGTCATCTGCCCAAACAAAACCAGGAAGTACGCAACGCATAAGGCGAACTGGAATAAATTCCGAGGCAGTATCAGGGACTCCATCGCGAATATGGCCGACGATTGGGATGGAATGGGGACCGCTGAGGATGTCGACCGGATGTGCGGTGAGGTCGGTGAGGCCGTCCGGATGGCTTGCGAAGCAGCGATCCCACTCACGGGGAAACGCCAACGAAGGGTCTGTCCTTGGTGGTCGGAGGAATTGGGGGACCTGAAGAGAGTGACAATCGCAGCGAGACGCAAACTGCGCAACTCGGGGGTGATCCGAAGGCCTCTGACCCTTGCGGCCTATCTGCAAGCTAAGGAGGAGTTCAGGAGTGCGGTGCTCGCGGCTAAAACGGCGAGCTGGAAGGAACACTGCAGAATCCAAAACAGGGAAACGGTTTGGTCCATGCTGCACAGACTGACGGCCCGCCGTAGCGTTCCCATGCCGGCGACGATTAGGATCAACGGGAGGAGCTGCGGAGACGACGATGAAACCGCTGAAGCAATCCTCCGACATTTCTTCCCAGATGATGACATCACATCTGATACCGAGGCTGATGCACAGACCAGACAACTGACCAAGTTCCTGCCGGACTCGGCAGACGAGCCGCCATTCACAATTGCCGAAGTGCAGTCTGCCATTGACGGGATCAGTCCGAAAAAAGCGCCTGGACTGGACGGAATGACATCGGACATATGCCAACAAGCAGCGAGAGAATGCCCGAAGGAAATAACGGCGATGATGAACGCATGCTTGGCAGTGGGACGATTTCCGGAGAAATGGAAGGAGTCCAGGGTCGTCCTGATACCCAAACAGGGCAAGATGTCGGATGACATCGGATCCATGCGTCCTATTGGACTTATCCCGGTCTTCGGAAGAGTGCTGGAGAGGCTTATAACGGACAGACTTTCGTGGGCACTGAGCAGTGCTGGGGCCATGAGTGACCAACAATACGGGTTTACGCATCAGAAATCGACGGAGGATGCGCTGAACCGAGCCGTGACAGTGATGAAGGAAGCCCGAAACCATAAAAAAGTGGCCCTCGTCATTTCCTTGGACATCAAAGGCGCCTTTGATCACGCGTGGTGGCCCTATTTACTGCTTCAACTGAAAAAGAAGAACTGCCCACGAAACATCTACAAACTGATTCTGTCATACCTGACCGACAGGAAGGTAAGCCTCGTCTTCGGAAACGCCAGGGTGCAGAAAACAACCTCCCTTGGATGTGTGCAAGGCTCCTCCTGCGGACCTATGTTTTGGAACATCACCCTGGATGAACTATTACAGGAGAGCTTCGAGGATGGGGTACACATCCAGGCGTTTGCAGATGACATAATGCTCATAGCGGTCGGAGTTACACTGAGGGAAGCGGAAATTAAGGCAAATGGAGCGTTGCGGAGAGTGAAGGAATGGAGCAGCAGGAGCAGGCTTGAGTTCTCGGCGGAAAAAACACTCGCGATGTGTGTCACCAGAAAGAAGATGGTGCGAGAGGCAGATCTCTTTCTGGGCCAGTCCAGAATAGCAATGGTGCGAAGCTGCAAAGTGCTAGGCGTCATAATAGACAAGAATCTAAATTGGGCAGAACACGTCGACTCCGTGTGCCAGAAGATGGGTGGACTGTTTGGAGCAGTCTCAAGAGCAGCAAAACCCACCTGGGGTCTCTCATCCGAGATTCTTCAGGTGCTCTATAAAGGAGCTATAGAGCCCATTGCTCTCTACTGTTCCAGCATCTGGGGGGAGGCGTGCAAACGGAGGGCAATTCGCAGGAAGTTGGGTCAAGCGCAGAGGCCCATGTGCATAAGGATCTGCCGAGGATATCGCACGATCTCGCTGAATTCAGCGATGGCCATCTCCGGCGTGCCACCTCTTGCTCTTCGAGTCCTGGAAGCAGCCGAACTGTACCGCGTGAAGCGAGGAGCCCCGCTATCGACACTGCCGAGCGACAGAGAATGCATGCTGCCGGTGAAATGGGGATCTCTCCCACATCCCGCGAAGAGGCATCCTGAAGATATTTGCGGGAAGGAAACGCGCGACGACGAGGAATACAACATCTTCACGGACGGCAGCCTGCTGGATGGAAAGGTTGGGGCAGCGTTCGTGGTGTATAGAGAACGAGCAGAAATTGCCGTTAAGAAATTGAAACTGGCGGATTATTGCTCAGTTTTTCAAGCGGAGCTGATAGCGATAAAGTCGGCGGTCGACTGGGTTTATAAGAAAGACATATCCGGAACGACAATACGCATCGAGTCGGACTCGTTGTCGGGACTCACGGCAATGAGGGATCGCGCAAGCTTGAATCCGATCGTTAGGGAGATTTTCTCTCTCGGCGACCGGGTGAGAGATCGCGACAATATAATCTACTACCGATGGGTAAAGGGTCACTCGGGGAACCGAGGCAATGACAGGGCCGACGAACTTACGAGAGCAGCGGGAGCGCTACGGGTGCAACCGTCATACGACAAGTTTCCAGTGAGCTTCGCTAGGAAGGCACTGAAGGACAAAACCCGGTACACCTGGAATGTGGAATATCTGACGGACACGGCGGGAGGAATGACGAAACGCTTCTTCAAGAGCATCGAGGAGGCGCGCGCATACGCCAAAATGAGCTCTCTGAGCTTTGAGGTGACACAGGCTCTCACAGGACACGGTGCATTCAGGCAATACCTTAAGAGATTTAGACTGGCAGACGAAGAAACCTGCCCATGCGACGACAGAACACAACAGAGAGTCGAACATGTCCTGCAGGATTGCCCAGCAACCGAAAGAGTACGCTTTGAGGCACGGTGCAAATTGAACAGCCAGACCATGAGGATGGAGGATATTAGAAGTTGGTTGATCGACAAGGAGACCTCAGAAGCCATTCAATGCTACATTAAGACGGCGATCAATGTCATGGTAAGAATGAATGAAAGGGATAGAATGAACACAACGGACACTGACACAGGGAATAATGCCGAGGACTAAAGGTTACATCGGAAGGCCAGAGAGCCGGCCATCCCGACTGAGTTTACTGCGATTCCTCAGTCGTAAGGCAAATGCCGGGATAGGTTCCAAAAAAGACGTGCGCAGACGCATTCCTATCTATCCCATACACTGCAACACAGGGACAAAAGCACAAAATGTAGAGTATACACAAGGAAAAAAAATAAAATAAATAAATCAAATCGTGCCTAGCCTAGCCTAGCCTAGCCTAGCCTAGCCTAGCCTAGCCTAGCCTAGCCTAGCCTAGCCTAACCTCACCTAACCTAACCTAACCTAACCTAACCTAACCTAACCTAACCTAACCTAACCGGCTCCGATCTACAGCAGGTACCCGCTTTGCTTCGCGGCAAGAATTCTTCGAGAGAGATATATGATGCAATGGAACGAGCAATATGTCTCGAACTCAACTGGACGGATAACCAAGATGTTCTTCAGAACCATTTATGAGGCGCTACGTTCGCGCGGGAGGCAGTCCCCACATTCGAAGTGACGCAGGCACTCACAGGACACGGATGCTTCATGAAATACCTAAAAAGATTTCATCTTGCGGAGTCTGAGAGCTGCTCGTGTGACGAGAGTGTGGTGCAGGATGTGCTGCACGTACTGCTGAGTTGTCCCGCGCAGGCCGTCAGACGAAGGAAACTGGAGAATGAGCTCGGGGTATCCCAACTTCTGCTTGAGAATCTAAAGGAGGGTCTTTTAATGAAGGACAATGTTTCCGCAATATGTTTATATATTACCGAAGTAGTTAAATCCACAAAACACATGAACACTGTAACAAGGGAAGAATACCAAAGAGCAGGTCTCTTTGAAGGGCCTTCAGCCGCGTCCCGACGGAGTTTACCGTAATTTCTCCTGTTGTAAGGCAAATGCCGGGGCGCTTCCAATAAAGTCGTGCACGGACGCATTCCTTGTCCTATCCAAACACTGAACATTCGAAACATAAAGAACATATACAGAGCAATAAATTATAAACACTTTTGGGGTATGCACTGAGGGCACAGGCAAAGAAGTGGGTCTCCATAGAACCATTTCAGAGAGTACAAACACAATCCCGGGGTTATAAACCTGGTGCGTCATAAGCCAGGTTGCCCATTAGCACAACTCTTCAAAAAAAAAAAACCTAACCTAACCTAACCTAACCTTACCTAACCTAACCGTGTCCATTTGCAGTGAGGGGCTAATGGAGCAAATTCACGGGTGGCGAGTGGACGCGTCGAGTGAGTTCTTCTCCGACCACAACGCCATACGCTTTGAGATATCGACGGGAGGTCTCGCGCTGTCAGCCCCCCGCGGAACGAAGATATTTGCAACCGCTCGAGCCAACTGGAGGCGGTTTGACGAGGCAATCAGGACTACATTAGGCGAGGCGGTCGGAGGTACTGCGTCGAGCTCGGAACCCTGGGATGCGGAGGGGCTCAGCGGGGCGTTCGAGTCGGTGGTGGTCTCTGCATGTCGCACTGCCATACCGCTCTTGAAGCCGCGCACGAGGCGAAGCTGCCCATGGTGGTCGGAGGATCTGGCAGCCCTAAAGAGGAAGATGATCGCTGCCAAGAGAAGGCTGAGAAACTCCAGTGCGATTCGTCGGGAGCTCATTCTTCCCGAGTACCTTGAAACCAAGGAGGAATTCAGGGCTGCAGTTGGATTGGCGAAAACGAGCAGTTAGAAGGAGTTTTGCCAATTGCAGACCGCTGAGACCGTTTGGGGCATGGTGGACAGGGTGCTCAAGAGCCGTAGGACGGTACCGCCGACTACACTCAGGATTCGGGGAAAGATTTGTAGAACCGAGTCGGAAACGGCAAAGGGCATCCTGGAGCACTTTTTTCCGGGGGATAACACCGACACAGACTCGCTGGAGAATGGAAGCGTGAGGGAGCGGGTCGAGTTAATTCCAGACACTGCGGATGACCCACCATTCACGCTGCTGGAGTTGCAGACGGCCCTGGACACGATAAGCCCTAAAAAGGCTCCCGGGATAGACGGACTCACCTCGGACATATGCCGGCGAGTGGTACAACTCCACCCGGCGGAGGCATTGAATATGTTCAACCTCTGTCTGAGAACCGGACGATTCCCGAGGAGATGGAAGGAATCAGCACGCGATAAGCAAGGTCTCCCACATCGCAATTTTTTCATTCAATGCGTAAATGTATTACGGAGGAATACCTAAAATCTGAACCCAGTATTTATTATATTTATAGAGATATTAAAGTGTTTAGAAGCAATGTGTACTAGTTACACATCACAGGGAAGGAAGGGTTAATACCCCGCCCTATTGGATCGATTTGGAACAATCGATTGATTAGATGAATAATAAATCGAATTTAAAGTTCTACTTTTCTCCGGAAGAACATCCCTCAGACACAGTTTCGTAAGATACAATGGATACATTCCATTAAGGTTAAGGCCACACCAAAGTGCTTCGCTAGGTGCTACGTGACTAATAGACTAGGTGACTTCATGCTTGGTCACACCAAAGTGCTTCGCACAAATTCATTTGACATTTGAAGAGCGGTTGAGTAAACACACGATGCCACTCTCAAAACTAACCAGAAAGCTACTTCTCTCAGAGAACATCTCAAATAGGAACTTGTTGGGTGCATAACATAATGTTATCTAGAAGTATGGAGTGGATAGTTTCAACTTCTCTACAAAGAATTGCGGATTAAAACTTCCTCCATCTTGTAAAATCACTTGGTGACACAATTAAATTAACCAACACGTCTGTTCGTTAGGAGACTCACTAGGTGACTAATAGTCACGTAGCGTTGCGCGAAGCGTGCAGTGTGGACATTGCGATAGTATGGGGTGCGTTAGTTCGTTAGGATATGTCACCTAGCTCGCAGCGTAGCTCTAAGCACCAAGCGAGGCTCCTACCTGTGTGGCTGAGGCCTAACAGAATTCTGTTAGGCCTCAGCCATTAATTATCATATACGAGTACAATTGTACTCGTATATGATAAACGTCTTCTAAGCGATGAATATTGTCAATTAAGATCATATGCACATACTCGTATATATTCGTACAATAGTAAATACTATTTATGTGACGCTCCTATAGCTTTACATTTGATGACCTCGTCTGTGACGCCACTCAGTTATAATTCTGCAGCGTTTCTCAATACAGGTCAGCATTAACAGATGAACATTTGCAATAAATTTTGATGATAGGGAGTACTAACTTTCACACATTGAAGGGAGTGAAGATATTATTTTTCATGATATAAACAATAGTGAAGAATATGTATGTGACGCTCCTATAGCTTCGCATTCGGCGGCCTCTGCTGTGACGCCACACAGTTATAATTCTGAAGCGTTTCCAGTGCCACGTGTATCGCTGTTCTTTTTCAAAGATGAAATACGTAAAATCTCAATAAAGGCCACATTTACACATTTGCTATGAATTTTCGTGATAGGGAATACTAACTTTCACATATTGAAATGAGTGAAAATGTTATTTATGATGGGTCACACATAGAAATTAGTAGGTGGATCATATAAGACTATGTATGTAGCGCTCCTGTAGCTTCACATTCGGCGACCTCTGCTGTGACGCCACACTGTTATAATTCGGCAGCGTTTCTAATGCAACGTGTATCGCTGTTCTTTTTCAAAGATGAAATACGTAAAATCTCAATACAGGTCAGCATTAACAGATGAACGTCAATCAATGTTGATGATAGGGAGTACGGTACCCGGCGGTAAGTAATACACATCGAGCTTAAGAAAGAAATCGGCCATAATCGACTAATTTCGGCTTTGTAGAGCGTCGTCTCTTTCATTCATACACGTGTTCCGTCGCGATTTGTCAGTCATTGTAAAGCGTTCTAGGGACAGAGACGACGCTCTACAAAGCCGAAATTAGCCGATTATGGCTGACAGTCTCTTTCTTAAGCCCGATGTGTATTACTTACCGTCGGGTACTGTACTAACTTTGAACCCTAATTTGATGAAATGATAGCTCAAAAAAAAAACAATTCCATTCTTCTCATTAGTAGAACCGAATTTCAAATGATTATAGTCTTTTTAATTTATCTTTATATTGTTACGTTACATATTGTTCAGTACGTGCTCACACTCAAATTATGTATTACATATTTATTTTGAATCAGTCAATATAAGTGGGTTCGAATCCCGAATTGGAGCGCCCTTACAAGGTTTGATAAAAAATAACGAGAATTAAATTTTGTATCGAATAGTATTAATTTAATCATTAATATTAACACTGGCCCCTTTAAAGTAGTCCCCATAGGATTAAATATATTTGCCAACGTTTTTTCTAATCGCAAAACATTTATGGAACACACTTTTTGGGATACCTTTAGCGTTTGCCTTTATGTCCTCGATGGTCGCAAAACGTTGTCCTTTCAATGTCCTCGGCATCTACGGGAACAGGAAAAAGTAGGGGGCTATATCTGGTGAATACAGTAACTGCGGCATTACGATGGTGTTGGTTTTAGCCAAAAATTCGCGAATTATAGTTCGGAAATAATAGAACGAGTCCTGTGACAGCTCACAAATTTGCCCCAATACAACCTTATGTAATGTATTTACCTGAATAATTTGTTATTTATTAGAATTGAGGCTTATATTAAAGTTGATAAAATAATTAAAATTACTGAACGTCGTTATTTTTTTTATTTTTATTTTTTATTGATTTCACCTGGCGAGTTTATTACCACGTGGCAATCTCTTCCAACCAATCAGAGATGTTTTAATGGACCCTAAGTGAAAACCAGACTGGAATTCCATTTTAAAAAATCTGGATCCCAGCGGGGATCGAACCCGCAACCTCCGGATCGGCAGACAAGCGTCTTACCACCAGGCCACGGAGGTCGTTACAAGGTTGTATTGGGGCAAATTTGTGAGCTGTCACAGGACTCATTCTAGAATTTCCGAACTATAGTAGTGAAGCCGGTATATTATCGTGGTGAATAATTAAATTGTTTGCTTACAATTTTGATCAATTTTTTTCGGATTGCCTCATGTCAACGGCCTCAAATCTTAAAATAATTCCATGTTCAGTCATTTTTAAAAAGAAAAAAAATCGTAAACGTGCTAAAATGCGTTGTAAATAAAGGGTCTTTCAAATTGAGGTGTTTTTTTTTAATTGTTGGATAAAAAACAGATGGCGTCGCGAACTTACCTGAGTCTTGTGACATTTGAGAAGTGTAATGTATGACATTTATAAAAATGAAGTCGTATACAATACAACAACGCGTTCAAATTGTTGAATTATTGTATGTATTGTAATCTCCGGAAACGGTGATGTTAATTGCCCACCAAGATCATGTGATCTGACACCGTTGGACTATTTTCTCTGGGGTTACGTGAAAAGCCAGGTCTATAAGAATGACCCCCGATCAATTCCTGATCTGACCGATAAAATTATTCGCGTTATCGGTGAGTTAGAACCGCAATTATGTCAAAATGTCATCGAAAATTTTGACAAAAGAGTGGACATCTGTGGAGCTGCAAGAGGTGGACATTTGGCGGATATTGTTATTTGTGTTTAAATGGCATACATTATACTTCAATAACCAATAAAAAGTGTTTTGAAATCAAAATAAATTGTGTGTTTTATTCAAGAATTAAAAAAAAATCGAATTAAAAAAACCGCCCAATTTGAAAGACCCTTTTACAAGTCTGTAAAACACAAACTGCCCATCCAATATGGCTGAAAATTGAAACGTACATCACATACAGTGTTGCCAACGTGAGGAAAATATATGTACTCAATAAAAAATAAACAGCTCGTGAAATTAAAAAAATATCGTTATTTTTTTATCAAATACTGTCATATTTAATATTATTAATAAGCGTATCTAATTGTACCAAAAAGGTTTGAAAAGTTCCAAAGTTGTATCAAATGAACCACAAAATATGATGTGTGAAATTATTTAATAATTATACAGATATTGAATGTACTAAAAATGTACGCATTTCATATTTTTTATAATTTTTATATTAAAATAATTTATTGTAGCTTAGACGCAAACCAACATCCGTTTAAAAATAATTTTCTAGACTCAAACCAATATATTTGTAACGTAACCGCAAATAATTTTAGACAATATATTACATAGATGTCTCTATCTGATTGGATATACAATAAACTCTCCATTTATTTTATTTTTCACTTTAAAATGGATTGGACATATAGATAAATTAGCTAAAACTTATAAAACAGATATATAGCGCTAATGGTAGAGGTAGACCAAGAAAAGAATGGCTGGATCAAGTGAATAATATTTTAAAAGAAGATAAATGTAGTCAGAAAAATTGTAGAAGTTTCATGAGATTGCGTATAGGTGTAGAAGAGGCGAAAGCTGTGTTGCGATAGAAAATTGTTCTGCTTTACCCTCTCTATCTACACCAACAGGGAAATGGTGTGATGGCAATAGCGTAAGTTCTTTAAATTTTCTTTAAATTTTTTTAAAACAAGAACAACATTAACATAGCTGAATTATCAACAAATAAAATGGTTTGAATAAAATTTTCTCTTCATGTAGTGATTAATAAGATATTTAGATTATTTACCCCAATTTTCAAAACTCGTCCACGCTGTCCAGACACGTTGACCCGATGTCGTTTGAAAGGTTGTAGCGTTTTCGATATTTATCACCAGATGATACCAATATTTATCACCAGATGATTACTGTCCATGCAGTGAGACTCTGGAACCAGTTACAAACCAATATAAGACTCGCTCCGTCCTTGGCATGTTTTAAGAAGCGACAGAAAAACCTCTTAATTTCTATTCAGTAAAATAACGTGTTTCATTTCTGATTTTTCTTTTCCTTTCCTCTCCACCGTCTCTTCCTTTCCTACATAGCTGAATTATCAACAAATAAAATGGTTTGAATATTTTTTCTCTCCATGTAGTGATAAATAAGATATTTATATTATTTACCACAATTTTCAAAACGCACCCACACTGTCCAGACATGTTGACTCGATGTCGTTTGAAAGGTTGTAGCGTTGTCAATATTTATCACCAGATGATACCACTGCACACAATAGTGCGTGTATAGTATTTGAATGTGTCGCCATATTTGAAATTACGTTGAGTTTCTGGATTTAAAAAAAAAACCCTAAATCATTTCCTTTTCCCTTGATTGATATCTATTTTTTTTTTAATATGAGTACGTTCATAAATTTAATAAATATGAATAATCTTTGCGACCATTTAACTTGCTTTATTTACTTTTGTCTGGTTGTTTAGATGAGATTGCCGCCTGGCAATAATTGTATTTACAATGAAGTGTTAAATAAATTTAACCTTTCCTTCCCTGTGTTGGGTATCTTCTACACGTTGCTTCTAATAACCATCAATATCTCTATAAATATTATAAATACAAGGTTAACATTTTAGGTATTCCTCCATAATATATTTACGCATTGATTTAAAAAACAATATTAATAATAATCAGTATTTATCGACTACATCGTAGGTGTTTTGTAAAGATCGAAAACAAATTCGCATTTAAACGCTGCGAGTGCCTCGTCTTGACGATAGGTGAAGAGTATGCGGGAAGCGCGACACTATATTCGCATCTCACTTTTGCATACTCCACTGAATTTCGAGGAGCTCAATTGTCTCAATCGTCGCAAGCGTAAGCCACGCCGGGGTACCGCTCCGCGCCTCAGTATCTTCTGGACTTGCAAATAGATTAGACCTACGCCCGTTCCGTGAGCGTTGCCAGATGGTTTTTTAATGTTTTCAGCAAATAAATCTCAATTATTATAATTTTTAACTTCAATTATAATTAATTAAGGGGATTATCTATGAATGTTGTTATTTTTCCGATTTAAAATCGCTAATTTTTGATCGTGTACTCACTACCCAACACCGGAGCGCGCGTTTCAATTTTAGCACCGTAAGGGAAGGGTTAAAAAATACAACACATATTATACAAAAAACCATAAATTTTTTTGATTTATTTAATGTTTAAAAAAAGCATACCTTAAAAAACCCAAGAAAGAAAACTTCTCAGGTGTTTGATTGCCATTCAATGCTTTGTTTGCTGTTCTATCAAGAAGTTCCAGTCCGCAGTCAGCACAGTGAAGATTGCAGAGGCATAAAAGGGAGATTCGAGGGATATATGCTTAGCCTCTCCTAGGCTTTGTCTGTCGTTTGTATTGAACTACTAACGGTTTCAATTCAGACATAGCCTGTCAGAGGTTAGGTTTCTTATCTCAAAAACAACACTCGGTGTACGCCACTGGTACAAAGAACTGAAACATAGGTGGATGGTTGCTGCACGATGCTCGGAGTATTCAGGTCACGGTGAAAGTTGTAGATCGGTGAAAAGGTAGAGCGGGGTGAAGAGATTCCTCCTAGGCAGGTAGTAGATGATCGCAAGTAAAAGGCAGTAGGCAGGGTGGACTGAGAAGTGATTTATCTGGTCTTTGGCGCTTGTTATGTGCGGTCAGGTGGTCTTCGCCCACTGAAAGTTTCTATGCGTCAAGAAATCGAAGGAATACCAGAAGAAATGTTTGTGCGAGAGTGATGCGTAACTTTCAAGAGAGGCTGCAGATATGTGACCGCGAAGAAGGGCAACACTTCACTTGCCTGACATTATTTTTCACAATTAATTTAAAGGTGCAATATTATCACTTCATTTACCTGTATTCATCAAAAAATTATCTTGAAAATAAACAATATTACGCTTAAATGAAAAACATGCGTTTTCTCTCTTTGCAAAATACTAGCCATTCAAAAAACGTGCATTTCTTCTGCGCTACCCTGTATATACAAAAAAATAATTCTTTTAGGTTTTACTTTTGCTAACAAATTCACGGCTCTCCAGGATCAGCTATATTCATTTAAAGGGTTAACTATATGTATGTATATTTTTATCAAAAAAAATTTTGTTTGTTTTTTTCCTTTTTTTATGTAACACCCCTTGATTATCTGAGCCTTGGCCTGTCTGAAGTTTGTATTTTATGTGTGGTGTATGGTACGCATGCGCGTACTGCTTTTTAATTTTAATTTTGTTTATGATTCATGTAAATGTTTATGATTTTCGTGACAAGTTGTATTTATATTCATGCGCACTCTAAAATTATAATTCAAGTTTTTTTTAATGGTCGATAAAATACCGTAAATTGCAATGAAATAAAATACAAAGTGTTCAGAAACTACTGTATGTTCCATCACATTTGTAGAGCATTAAAACAGGAAAAAATTGTTAAAAATGAACCAGGTCAAGGTGTATAAAATTAAACAGCTTTTCTGTATAATTTCGTATAAATATATTTAATATCGCAATAAATAATAAAAATACATAAAAAAATAACCTTTACATTTTAATTAATAATATGTGTGACATTAAAAACTAAAATTAAATTAAATGAGCCTCATTAAAACTAAGATTTATATTACATAACGACATACAGCATCTCGCAAAGGGGATAGACTGCCATTTTAGTAATGATGGTGGCTAAACTAAAAATATTTGTGATTCGTTTAGGGATGAAAAACAGATTGAAACCCTTTTTAAAAAAATTGGTTACAAATGGAAATTGAACTTGCAACCTCTAGGTCTTACCAACTAAGCTACATAGCTTTAATTGTAATAAGGACTTATATCTATAACAAGTTTACCTGTCACATGTTCATGGAGAGACAGCGAGGGAAAAGCAAAGGAAACAGAACAGCACTCCTGGGTTTGTGTGTAGGAACTTGTCCAGACGTCTCGTATACTGGTTCAATGTCACAGCACTCACTACACTATTGGGCAGTATTATCATTATAGCGTGAATGCTGTTAATATCTATATCAAGTTTACCTGTCATATGTTCATGGAGAGACAGTGAGGGAAAAGCAAAGGGAACAGAACAGCACTCCTGGGTTTGTGTGTAGGAACTTGTCCAGACGTCTCGTATACTGGTTCAATGTCACAGCACTCACTACACTATTGGGCAGTATTATCATTATAGCGTGAATGCTGTTAATATCTATATCAAGTTTACCTGTCATATGTTCATGGAGAGACAGTGAGGGAAAAATAAAGGAAACAGTACAGCACTCCTGGATTTGTGTGTAGGAACTTGTCCAGACGTCTCATACACTGGTTCAATGTCACAGCACTCACTACACTATTGGGCAGTAATATCATTATAGCGTGAATGCTGTTAATATCTATATCAAGTTTACCTGTCATATGTTCATGGAGAGACATCAAGGGAAATGCAATGGAAACAGAACAGCACTCCTGGATTTGTGTGTAGGAACTTGTCCAGACGTCTCATACACTGGTTCAATGTCACAGCACTCACTGCACTATTGGGCAGTATTATCATTATAGTCAGATAGCGTGGATGCTGTTAATATCTATATCAAGTTTACCTGTTGTTTATTCGTGGAGAGACAGCGTGTCCGGACGTCTCATACACTGGTTCAATATCACAACACTCAGTACACTATTGGGCAGTTTGTTCCATGATTCTTTAATTTGGTGATTATGTAGTTTTGGAGAGTTTCAATTAATGTCCTCTAAAATGTATGTTTTGGTTAATGGTGGTGGAGTTCTTAGTGATCATAATGACTGCCGAAGATTGGCTATTTTCTTAATTCAATAATCATCCATCACTAGTTCTTTCATCGTAACGAAACAATTTCAGAATTCCTCCTTAAAATTAGAATAAATTAAATTAATAAATACAATAATATAACTAAAATTATGACTGAATGAGGTAAATTGGTAAAAATGCAGTTTCTGAAGTATAAAAGCTGTAATAAATGAAAGCTGAATATTGTGTGGAAGGGAGGTTAGCTGGAACATTGTGAGGTTCCTCAATATCTGGAAATATTGTTAGATCGTACCCTGTCTTTCACAACAACAATGCATCAGCACAAAAAATGAAGTCAGTGCTAGAAATATTGAATATCCTTTGGAAACTCATTGTGACCTTATAGGGAGAAGTATCACACACATTAAGTGTGTCAGCTCTTGAATTTTGCTGGTTAGCAGCAGAATGGGCAGCTCCAGTTTGAAGTGGCTCTTCACATGCTAGACAGGCTGACATAGCTATGAACGAAACTAGGAAGATAATAACAGGATGCTTAAAAACAACACTTTACTCAAGAAAATGTAGCATGGTCCCTGTGACGTTTGAAATGTCATGTCTCAAAGGGATGGGGTAAAATAGTTTTTTTTATAAATGGAAAATTGTTTTTCTCTAATCTGACGTTTTAATTCCTAATTATCATTATACTGACTTTCTAATGTATTGTATGATTTGTATCTATCTTTAAATAGGCCAAGATCCACTATGAATTAATACTTATTACGAATATTTAATTTTAGGTATAAAAAAATCGAAAATCCAATTATCGTATACCCCATCCCTAGCCAATGCAGACTAACGTAGTGACTTTTGACAAACGTCGCCAAATATTATTTAATTTTAACTAACTGACACATTTTTGCTAATTTGTAACAAGATGTATTAATTTGTCATTATTGTTAGTTTTATGTAATGTATTTATCTAAATAACTTGCTATTTATTAGAATCGAGGCTTATATTAAAGTTGATAAAACAATTAAAATTACTGAACGTCGCTTACAAGGGGCTTGTATCGGGGCAAATTTGTGAAAAGTCACAGGGACCATGCTACATTATTGCTCCATCTGAGATCTGTAGAAGTGTTGCAGCTGATATAGAAAGAAGAACAAGTTCAAGTGAAATATAGGGATAGTTTCATGAAGAGATGCAAAGAATTAATGATTACTCCGGATAAAGCGCGTTTTCTGAAATAGGAAGAGAAAAACACCTGACAACTGGATGGAGCTTTAGGAAAAGATGGCACTTGAAGATCATCTGCCTTAGTCTACTTGGAGAGCACTGAATAGATTCCAAGTATGGAAGATAAACATGCAGAGACTAGGTTTCTTAAACGAAAGTAGCGCTGAATGCCATCGACGAAAAGCATGTATACAGGACTCATAATACATGTTGGTTTTCCTCATAATACATGCTGGGAAGACTTTGCGTGATCGTGTAAGGAACACCACAATTCGAGAGGCGTGTGAGGTCCAAGATGTGGTCAGATGACGACGACAGCGTCGACGATACTTGTACCAGCATGTACAGAGAATGAATTCCACAAGAATCCCATATATAGCTCTGCATCGGGAGTGCCAGATGGACGGCGTCCACCAGGGAGACCTCCGAAACGATGGAGAGATAGCTGGAGCTCAGCATCACAAGAGGATAATCCTGTCGTAATAGACTCTTGAGTCTACAGAAAGTTGAAGAAGGGACTACGTGCTCTGGGCAGAACTTGATTGATGCAAAGTGTTGAGATCTCTGTTGCTTCTTACTGCACAATTGATGATTGATGGTCATGAGGTAAAAATAAAGTATTTTATATTTTGTTTAATCAAACACTGTATCTTCCACTTTATGTAACGGTATAACCCTACCGGTTTCAAGGTCCACACCTCATCATCAGTTTTCACCTCAAAAATTATGTTATAATAAATTTTGTGTAATTTATTCCCATTCACTCTTGTTTGTGCTCCCCTGAAGATGAGGTGTGCACCTTGAAACCGTTAGGGTTATACCGTTACAAAAAAGTGGAATAAACAGTGTTTGATAGAATAAATTACAATATTTCCATTCATTTATTATCTTCTTTTTAATTTCCACGAGACCCAATATACCCGGCACCGGATCCTAGCAAGTACGAGTATATAGACGGATCCGGGACGTTTGCTGCTACTGAAAATATTGTTGGGTTTATGGGGTCATTTCCGAGTGCCCGGTACATCACTAATAAAGGGTCTTTAAAATTGAGTAGTTTTTTTAACTTTTGGATAAAACACAGATGGCGTCGTGAACTTGCCTGGGTCTTGTGACATTTGAGAAGTGTAATGTATGATATTTGGAGTCTGAAAAAAATGTAGTCGTATACAATAGAACAACGCGTTCAAATTGTTGAATTATTTTATGTATTGTAATCTCCGGAAACGGTGATGTTAATTGCCCACCAAGATCATGTGATCTGACACCGTTGGACTATTTTCTCTGGGGTGACGTGAAAAGCCAGGTCTATAAGAATGACCCCCGATCAATTCGTGAGTTGTAGGATGAAATTATTTGTGTTATCTGTGAGTTAGAGCCGCAGTTGTGCCAAAATGTCATTGAAATTTTTGACAAAAAAGTGGACATCTGTGGAACTGCAAGAGGTGGACATTTGTCGGATATTGTTTTTTGTGTTTAAATTTCATACATTATACTTCAATGACCAATAAAAAGTTTTTTGAAATCAAAGCAAATTGTGTGTTTTATTTAAGAATTAAAAAAAAATTAATTAAAAAGACCGCTCAATTTGAAAGATCCTTAATATGAGAAAGCATGCCTATTTCTTAACAACTAATACATTAGAAAATATATTTATATACAAAATGGACCTAACCTACAAAGCACATTTTTTAAATACGAGGCGTATCCAGAAAGTAAGTGTACTGAGGCTCTCACGACCGGAGGGATTTTATTTTTGACATGTTGACTACACTTCCGTGTAGCCTGACCCTTCCCCTCCGCAACGAGACCGGTTCGAGATCAGTTCGTTGAGAAGTGTCGACGCGACAACACGTTTCGTGAAAAATGTCAAACCAATCTCCCGCCAAGTGCGAAATTTTGTAAAAAGGCAAGAGTTTTTGAGGCGCTGCAAACTCCATGGAGATGAATTTCTCCGCTCCATCGTTACTGGAGATGAATCTTGGGTTGCACACTACACGCCTGAAACCAAAAGGCAGTCTCAACAGTGGCGTCACACCTCTTCACCCTCCGCCAAAAAGTTCAAAACCACAATTTCAGCCAAGAAAATCATGGCATCCGTGTTTTGGGACTGTCAAGGCATAATTTTAATTGAATATATGCCTCAAGGAGAGACCATCAACTCTGCAAGATACTGTGAGACCCTAAAAAAATTGCGGAGGGCGATTCAGAACAAGAGGAGAGGCGTGCTGACAAAGGGAGTCAGCCTGCTGCACGACAATGCCAGACCACACATGGCCAACGCCACGAAGGAACTGCTCGCCTCGTTTAAATGGGATGTCCTGAACCATCCCGCGCATTCCCCTGACCTAGCACCTTCAGATTACTATCTCTTTACCTCCCTGACGCTGCACATAGGTGGAAAAAGGTTTTCAACCGACGAGGAGGTAAAGGAGGAGTTGGAGAAGTGGACAGAGGGGTTGGCGGGAAACTACTTCGAGGAAGGCATCAAAAAGTTGATACCCCGCTTCACCACCTGCATTGAGAGGAATGACGACTATGTCGAAAAATAGCTTACATATGTACTACGGTAACCACGTAATGTTTTTGTTTAAATAAAAAAATTGTAACCTACAAAAATTCAGTACACTTATGCCCATTTTCACCAACAATCCCTAAACCATCCCCTTACTAAGGTATCCACAAAGTAAGGCATCCCTTATATCATTACTTAACTTAACTTCACTTTCACCAACATAAGAAGTACTTTGCTAGGGACACCTAACAAAGTGACGTTCAATTTTTGGTATAGTGCTTTCATTTGACACTGGCGTATACTCCTTCATATATAGGAGCTCACGGCCATTATTCAAAGAGATTTACGCATGCGCGTTTCTTTGCCCATGAAAAAAAACACTAAACTCTCAACGGCTGTTTCGTGTGGTTTATGTTTAAAGAAGTTTGAGTGCAGTGATTACTTTAGCTTAAGGACTATAAATTAATTAGGATTTTCTCTGTTGTATTTATTTATTAGTTGTTTATATTTATCACAATGGCTGAAAAAAGGAAGCGTGGACAAAATTTCACCCTAGAAGAAAAAGACAAGTTGGTGAAACTTCTCTTGCAACACAAAGACACTTTACTTAATAAAAGAACTGATGGTGCCACGAACTACGCAAAAAATAGAGCTTGGGACACAATAATTAATGATTTTAATTCATCAGGAAATATTTACAGGTGATATAATACTTGCTCATAACATAACATAGTGTCACTTATCAACTGCAATGGGCTGCCATTGACCTAACCTAACCTAACACTTCTGACTATACTATATTTTTCTTTTCAGGTCAAAGGACTCGCTGATGAAAGCCTGGGAGAAAATGAAAAGCGAGAGCAAAGTGTATTATACTGCTTTGAAGAGAAGTTGTTCCCAGACTGGTGGTGGCCCATCAGATTTTAAATACAACCCAATTTTGGACCGAGTGTCAACGATTCTTGGCAGGGGCTGTACTGGAATCTCGGGAGTTCCAGACAGTGATGCTGAAGGATCAGTAGTGCCCGAACCTTCGTCCCAGATAATACCTATGTATGAAGCGGACGAGTCCCGAATTAATGAATCCTCGTGCGAGATTTTGTGTGTCGACAATACAGCGTCAGGGGATATTTTAGTGAAGGAATCTGTTCCTAGAGAGGAAACTGATAATGTAGGTTCAGTTGAGTTACCATTCCTTTTCCGTGTTTCAATCTCTTTAATTTTTTTTTAGAATATAGAGCTACCAAATATACCTCTATGGTCTAGAAGAAGGCCACAATTCAGTGTTAATAACGAAAGGACTGAGGCTGTGTCTACTTTATGTAACAGCTTCAGAGACGTTAATAAAAAAAAAGCTGACATAGAGGACTTGAAGAGACAACTTCTCGAGGAAGAAATACAATTAAAAAAGGAAGAAATACAATTTAAAAAGGAAGAAATACAATTAAAAAAGGAAGAAATGCAATTTAAAATGGAAGAAATACAATTTAAAAAAAAACTGTATGAATTACAATTAGAGGCAGCTGTGAGTGACGTGGAGATAAAAAATGAAGTACTAAAGCAAATAAGAGGTAAACAATTTATTGAATGCATATTGTGTTAATTGTGCTCTTCTAAAAGCACACACGGTATCAGTATTATTTGCTGGTGGCAACTGAGGGATCTGGATCTGACCCGCTGTAATTAGTTCTTCTATAGTAAATTTGGTACGGTGCACTCATTTATAGGTGGGTGCTCTTTTCTTAGTATACACAGGTTGTGTAGTATGCTACATGCTAATATTACTTTTGCAGCAGTCACTAGTTTTAGCCGCAGACCTAAAGCCAGTGCAGGAAATCTTCTTTTTAAGACCATACTCCATACTGTCGCTCAACTACATTCCTGGTCTTAATTTGAGCATCATTATATCTTTGATATAATGATGCTCAAATTAATCATTATATCGTGACTCCCAGCTACTCGTGACTCCCAGCTACTCGTGACTTCTGTTTTTTTTTTGTTTATAGCAAGGATACAATAGTCGTTATTGCCAATGCCTAGAGATACGTGTTTTTAGCATCTATTTTCGAAAAAAATAGCATTTTGATGTTACAATTTAGCGTTTTGGAGCAAATAAAGTAACAAATTTTAGCATCTATTTAGCCTTTATTATTTTAATTAAAATATTTATTTTAAACATAATTTAATATAAAATATGCAATTCAGTAGTAGAAAACATTAAAAAATAAGTAAATAGATGAGAATTTCTTTATAAATAAAAAAGACATATTAAAATGTATTAAAATATAGCATAGAACATTGTCTCAATGGATGATTCCTTAAGTCTAGTACGACGATCAGTGACAATTAAATTATAAGTGCTAAAGTAGCGTTCTGCATCTACACTGTTTGCAGGATACCAAATTGCAGGATTGTATGGCCGCATTACCTAATTCCACCAAGAGTTGGAGTGTGTCTGTTTTTACTCCACTTTTAATACTAGATACTAAATTATTAAAAGAATGTTAATAACCCTCTAAACATTGGATCGTTGTTAATATCGAAAATAGAGGGAAATTCCTAAATAATAATAGTATTGCATTTACTTCCAGCCATTTACTTCCAGCTATTATAGATATTTTAGTGAAGGAATCTGTTCCTAGAGAGGAAACTGATAATGTAGGTTCAGTTGAGTTACCATTCCTTTTCCGTGTTTCAATCTCTTTAATTTTTTTTTAGAATATAGAGCTACCAAATATACCTCTATGGTCTAGAAGAAGGCCACAATTCAGTGTTAATAACGAAAGGACTGAGGCTGTGTCTACTTTATGTAACAGCTTCAGAGACGTTAATAAAAAAAAAGCTGACATAGAGGACTTGAAGAGACAACTTCTCGAGGAAGAAATACAATTAAAAAAGGAAGAAATACAATTTAAAAAGGAAGAAATACAATTAAAAAAGGAAGAAATGCAATTTAAAATGGAAGAAATACAATTTAAAAAAAAACTGTATGAATTACAATTAGAGGCAGCTGTGAGTGACGTGGAGATAAAAAATGAAGTACTAAAGCAAATAAGAGGTAAACAATTTATTGAATGCATATTGTGTTAATTGTGCTCTTCTAAAAGCACACACGGTATCAGTATTATTTGCTGGTGGCAACTGAGGGATCTGGATCTGACCCGCTGTAATTAGTTCTTCTATAGTAAATTTGGTACGGTGCACTCATTTATAGGTGGGTGCTCTTTTCTTAGTATACACAGGTTGTGTAGTATGCTACATGCTAATATTACTTTTGCAGCAGTCACTAGTTTTAGCCGCAGACCTAAAGCCAGTGCAGGAAATCTTCTTTTTAAGACCATACTCCATACTGTCGCTCAACTACATTCCTGGTCTTAATTTGAGCATCATTATATCTTTGCTGGCCAGGAGTTGTTGGATTTAAATATGGTGTTAATAGATGTGACTGAAAATTAAGAATTCATAAATGTTTTATAAAATAGGTAGTTATTTAATTAAAAATTATTATTTTCAGGTTCAGGTGGATCAATGTCATTGCAGAATATATTTGGAATTCCAGAAAGGAAAGAATAACCAATTTATTAATTTATACCTTTAATGGATATCCACTGTCTCCTAGTAAATAATCCCCTGCGTAATCACCTCGTTCAAATTTCAAATATCTTTGACTACTTTGATAGATGCTGGAGTCATGTGCAGATCCTGGCCATCTTGCAACTATGTCAGTTATTAATAAGTTGGCAGAACTTATTGTTTGCACATTAATTGACATATATGACTTCCTATTCCGGAATAACTCTGCATCATCGCCTCCTTTAATTCAGAATATGAAATAAGTTTATAAATGTTAAGAATAAAAGTTTACAAATAAGTAGTTATGTAGTAATAAAGAATTTGTTTAATACTAAATCTAAATTAATTTTATTTGTTTTTGGTAGAAATACCTATCATATCATGAACACAGAGCTACATACCTGGTGATTGTATTTTTACATGGTGTTACACTTATACCTATATTTACGAAATTAAGAGAGAGCGTTGCCTCCATGCAACAATAAAGCAATAGTTTAAACACTTCTGCGATATTTCTCTCTCAATAAAACTTACCCGGTTCTCAGCGGCAAATGAAGAAATTACAGAACAAGTACTCTTTCGTCTCAGATTGCGATGGGCACAATAATTTATACTAGGCCTCCAAGATATTATCTCCGGGACAAAGGTAACAACAAAGGAAAGACATAAAATTGTGATAATACTTAGTTTAATCCAATGAGATTATAATAAAAAAAAAAACTCCGCAATAATGCCGAGAAAAAATTATATATATTACCAAAAAATACCAGAGTAGGCAGACTAATAATTTGGGCTTGCATTAAAGACCGATTCCCGCTCAATATTCAGCACAAACATAAAGGCTATGAGGTAAGGAGAAATCCACAATGATAGGTTACAATAAAAAGAGATCACTCACCCCACGATACCATGAATATCGATAAGGAACGATACGCGTAATGTCTATACTCTCGGAACTGTGGAAGAACCAGAAGATTTCCCCCGAAAACGAAACCGGAACGATGACTCTGATGATGATGATGATGCCGCAAGCGTCCTTTGAAGCTCGCGCTGCCCCGCTTCCAAACTTCTTCCTTGGCCTTCGGCCTGGGAGAACGATTTCCTACCCGCAGTTATTTAAAGAACCGCTTTTCTTTAATTTCTCGAAACTTTACTTGCTTCACGCCCGATGGAGCCAATAATAATCCAAGATTATTTCTTTGGAAAATACTATTCCGCAGATAAATCCCCGCGTCAAGTCTGGATGGAAGTGCCAGAAGAACTTTCACAAAAAAAGCTAATTATTAATTCGTATTTCCCACCAGGATATTATAACTCGGACCACAAGGTAACTGACCGATAACTTGAACGAATTATTTAATTATTAATTCGTATTCCCCCGACCGGGAGCTGTCTTAATAACAGGACTAGTAATCGTGACGGTACCGCTCGTAATGAAGCACCCACCTTCTGACCGCCTCACCTGTGCATCCCCACGTGATACCCTTTCGCCCGTTGATCATATTTGTAAGCGATGTCCTGATTCGTCAAATCTTTGGTCGGGCCGTAATTTGACCAATCAAACCCTTGCGTTTGATTATTTATTATAAGTGACGCAATTGCTCGGTGCTAGATGAAATTCTTTAAGCCGCCCGTTTTGGAATAGAATCTTCCAGAAACAACGGACGATTGCATCATTCCCTGTCCTAATTACAACTGCGTCATGCTCGGACTCGATTTTTATGCGTCATTATTTACCCGTCAAAATCAGAATACAGGGAAGTCCGTTTTAATTCCGCTCGTATCAATCAATCTCGCGCGTTATTTTCCCTTTTGGATAAATCCCAAACTTCTCACCCGTCTTTTATAAAAAAAATAAATATACTCCTAACACTCCATCTTATGTTATAAAAGAAAACAAAAAAAACAACAAAAAAAAAATTATCATTCCCAGAGTATAGACACATCAGCTGTAGGCAATAATAAGGAGCAAGGGGTGTATGTCCCCCCTACTGGATACGGTCTCGTGGCCGATTTACCGGTTGTCAGCATTTGCCTGTAGGACACCCCTAATTGGTGTAAGGGAACCTAGCCGCAAGGAAACCACGGAAACCTTACGATGACAACACACTACTGAATCTACTATAGCCCATAACCTTATACTAAGGAGCACGGAACAATCCTCCGGTAACTCCTTACAATAGTACAGAAGATTATCTTTCCAATACTGGTTTAACCACAGGGCAACCAGCACTGAAACAATTGCATAATACAGGGAGTACAATTCCTAAAATAATTTTAATAAACAAAACAAATAAAACAAAAAAAACAAAGACAATAGATATAGACAAATTCACCTAGGGCATGGTCACCGTATACTTCAAAGGTGATCAGATATAAACAAAAGAATTTCCAATAAAATTAAAATAACACCAAGTATTATGGATGGTCACCCCATATCACTAAAGGTAGGCCGTCCCCAAGAACAAGGAGATAATGATTTTACATAAGCACGGCTTGTGATACATCAACGGGTAGGTCAGAAACAAAACAAAAAGGAATCCACATAAAAAAAATAAAAAAAAAACAAAATTATATTATACATGGTCATCCTATATCACAAAAGGTAGACCGTCAATAATAACAAGGAGATAATGATTTTACCTAAAGCCCGGCTGGTGATACATCAAAGTACAGAGCAGAAACAACAAAAGGAAAAAAAACAAAAAAAAAACAAAATGATATTAAACATGGTCACCCTATATCACAAAAAGGTAGGCCGTCAATAATAACAAGGAGATAATGATTTTATCTAAAGCCCGGCTGGTGATACATCAAAGTACAGAGCAGAAACAACAAAAAGGAATCCACATTAAATAAAAAACACAAAATTATATTATACATGGTCACCCTATATCACAAAAGGTAGACCGTCAATAATAACAAGGAGATAATGATTTTACCTAAAGCCCGGCTGGTGATACATCAAAGTACAGAGCAGAAACAACAAAAGGAAAAAAAACAAAAAAAAACAAAATGATATTAAACATGGTCACCCTATATCACAAAAAGGTAGGCCGTCAATAATAACAAGGAGATAATGATTTTATCTAAAGCCCGGCTGGTGATACATCAAAGTACAGAGCAGAAACAACAAAAAGGAATCCACATTAAATAAAAAACACAAAATTATATTATACATGGTCACCCTATATCACAAAAGGTAGACCGTCAATAATAACAAGGAGATAATGATTTTACCTAAAGCCCGGCTGGTGATACATCAAAGTACAGAGCAGAAACAACAAAAGGAAAAAAAAAAACAAAAAAAACAAAATGATATTAAACATGGTCACCCTATATCACAAATAGGTAGACCGTTAATAGATAATTTACCCACCCCTCCTCTCAGGGCATCATGCTGAGAAAAGGTTTACAACCAAATTAGTTAATCTCCATTCATCCTCTCACTAAACACTGTAGCCTGTTTCGCGGCTGACCTTAAAGATACACTGGACACTTACTTAATTATACACTTACAGGATTTATACGGGTGACTCTACTCCTCCATTGCCAACCTCTCCCCCTCACTGTGAACAGAGATCAATCAATACAAGCCCAAATCCAGCCCTTACGGTAAGGACTGCACTACACATTTCTACAATCACAACTGCCCACCCATCTGGCATAATAAGTGGTAATTATTACGCAAGCCAATGCAATCAGATAAGGACCGAAAATTCTTTCGAGACGGAATTCTAAAAAGACACCTTCTAAACTATTAGGAAATCTAACATAGCTAGAACGAAGCAGAACCGGCTGTTCAACGACTGTCCTACCACACGGCTCACACCTAACCCTCTCCCTGAAATTCTAATCCATTCCTATTCTCTCTCTGAAAAGAATAAACAATGTTATTGAAACACTCGCGGTTAGGCCCGATCTTCAGCAAGACACGTCCCCCGGCCCCCAGACCGGAACCAAGAATCACGCGAATCCGCATATGACGCCTGAGGATAACCAAGATCTGAGGGTCAGAACACGCGGTTGCACCAATCGAACCCTTCCAAGCCAGAAGCGCGTGCCCACCAGAACATGCTGGAGCGGCAACTCTGCTAATGCGGGTTCATGACGCCCGTGGTGGAGACAGTTCAATACATCGCTGATGCACCGAACGGCCCTCACCAAAATATTAACCGGTCGAGAGGCTAGCCTCTCTCAACCCGAACGCTTAGAGGCAGTTCAGGGCCTCTGCATGCTACCTTGAGCACGAGAAGGACGATGGTTACAAAAAAACATAATACAGACAAGATACTGGATGAGTTCCGGCCATCCGTAAGCCTCATGCTGGATGTATTAGGCCATCCGTAAACCTTAAAACGAATGATTTTAAACACAACATTTAATACAAAACAAATTAATGATACAGACAAAATACTGGATGTGTTCCGGCCATCCGTAAACCTCATGCTGGATGTAAACCGGCCATCCGTAAACCTCATGCTGGATGTATTCCGGCCATCCGTAAACCTCATGCTGGATGTGTACAGGCCATCCGTAAACCCTTGGCTGGATGTATTATAGGCCGTCCGTAAGCCTTGAAGAAAAATAATTTAATCACAATTATTAGGGAAGAAAAGAAAAAGGAAACAAAAGGAAATAAACACAAAAACTCAAACACATGATATTAATACGCTATGCAGTAAACAGGAATGGAAAAGAAAAACAAAACTCCGAACAGATCTATTTCCTTCTGCAAGACGACAAACTCTTCGATGAGGGGTGGTTCACAGTTAACCACCCGACAAGAAAACCCATAGTACGTAAGGAACTACAGAAAGGAACAATACTACTTTTAAACAGAGAATGTGAGCCAACCTACAAGGCAACAGAGCTAAACTTCTCAATATAGTGCTATAACAAAACAGAACAGTAAATCCCAGGTTCTCATCCAGCGATGCCATTCCTCTCTATAAGGCAATAATCCCACGAACTGGTTACACCAGTATTAACCATCCGTTCCACCGATGCAGGATACTACTACTCTCCAAAAAAGTATACTAGGAGCAGCTCCAATTTCCTTAAATCCTCGGTTCCAACAGCCCAAGCCAATAACTCAGATATGCAATCACTGAACTAATAACAATTTTCTAACTCCTTGAGAATCCTTGTAGCGAGGTGACTCCATCCCCATTTCCATTATAACGAGCAACTAGCCTAACGATGTTTTCCAATGTTCCAAGCAATTATTTTCAATGGATGTCTGACTAGATTAGGGTTCAACCTTAAGAACATCCCACACGGAAGGAAGCCAACCCCTCCCTTCGTTCGTATTTCTGTGGATTCCACAAATTCTTTACCCTACGGACTATTATCCGAAGGTAATTTTCAAACCTCAACCATCCTCAATGGGTCTTGCACTAAAGCAATGTTCAACCTTATGAACACCCGATACTGAAGGAAGCCTACCCCTCAGTACATAAGAAATTCTGTATACTATACAGATTCGTTACCATACGGACTATCATCCGAAGGTAGTTTATAAACATCAACATCCTCCACGGGTCTTGCACTAAAGCAATGTTCAACCTTATGAACACCCGATACTGAAGGAAGCCTACCCCTCAGTACATAAGAAATTCTGTATACTATACAGATTCGTTACCCTACGGATTATCATCCGAAGGTAGTTTATAAACAGCACCCATCCTCCACGGGTCTTGCACTAAAACAATGTTCAACCTTATGAACACCCGATACTGAAGGAAGCCTACCCCTCAGTACATAAGAAATTTAGTACACTCTACTCGAGGCTCTCAGCATTCCGTCACTCATGGTCCAGGCCCAGGCTCTGAGCGCCAGATACTCTTTAAAAGTAATAACCACACTAATCACGGGGAAGAGTACCAAACCCGTACATAGAACATATGGACATGACTCCATACGAGATTGCCTCACGACTAGCTCACTGTTTAATCACCCTAGCGGAATTATGAACTCTCACTGGTGATGTCATTTATAAAAAAAACTTTACTGCCATTCATCAAAGAATCCGACAGTGCATACTTTCAAGGTATGATTTAAACATTAACAAGAATATAACGAAAATTTAATTTAAGAACCTGTACTTTCCCGACCATGAATGACTCCCAATTAGGCACCGATGAGCCTATCACTACTCCATATGCTATTAACCTTCGTATATTCCACCGGGTCACTAAATAGTGGACACCGGACTGGATCTAACCTATGCGTGCGCATCCCTTCTCGTGCGACGACGGCTTACTGCCTACTTCAGGCGACAGCGGGTCGAGACCACGGATGCTTGGTATATCATTTGCAACGATGGGTCAAGGCAACGTGAGACAACGTGATTCAATTACCTACACCATGCCAAACGATCTATCATCGTATGCGAAACGGAACTAATTCTCGATGGCTACTACTCACAATGGTAAAAGAAATTCAACTGCGAAGAGAACGGAACCGAATATACGTTCCGCGTCTCACGGCCTGCCGGAACAATTGGTCAGGACAGACGTGAGATTACGAAACGCTCATTAGCTACTGCGTCCACTGACGCACTCGAATCGAGCCAAGACCTAATGGCAAATCTTGAATACTATCGTGCTGGAAGGCCCGCTTGCCCCCTGAACCTGTAGTCTCAACCTAACCCCTTACAAGAAAAGATACTCTCCCGGTCGCTGTGTAATGCGACAAATCCGTTAACTCCGACGTACTTAATACATTAAAGTAATACAATGTTAAAGAGGATTGAATCGCAATTGCAACGGAATTAAAAAAGTATTCCGCGACTCGCGGACGGACGGTATCAAGTTGTTCGCACGACGCGAGATGACGAACTGCTGAATAGATTATTCATTGGTAAGGAGATACTAGTATGTCGAAAACGGAAGTGATAATCATATAACACGTCTCCCGTGGCCTGACGGTATTTGTCAGGGCAACGCGAGAGGACGTATTTCACACCATTAAGGTATACAAAGTTAAAGAGGATTGAATCGCAACTGCAACGGAATTAAAAAAGTATTCCGCGCCTCGCGGACGGACGGCATCAATTTGTCCGCACGACGCGAGACGACGAACTGCTAAATAGATTATTCCTTTGGGCAATGAGATACTAGTATGACGGAAACAGAACTGATAATAATATAATACGTCTCCCGCGGCCTGACGGTACTTGTCAGGGCAACGCGCGAGGACGTACTTCACACCCTTAAGGTATACAAAGTTAAAGAGGATTGAATCGCAACTGCAACGGAATTGAAAAAGGATTCCGCGCCTCGCGGACGGACGGTAACAGGTTGCCAGTACGACGCGAGACGACGAACAGCAAAAGAGATTAATCTGTGGCGAAGGCGGTTATATCATTACGGAAACAAAGCCAATCGCAATGACAGCGGAATTGAAAAAGTAATCTGCGCCTCGCGGTCTGACGGTATCGGTTTGTCAGTACGACGCGAGACGACGAACAGCAAAAGAGATTAATCTGTGGCGAAGGCGGTTATATCATTACGGAAACAAAACTAATCGCGATGGCAACGGAATTGAAAAAGTAATCCGCGTCTCGCGGTCTGACGGTATCAGGTTGTCAGTACGACGCGAGACGACGAACGGCAAAAGAGATTAATCTGTGGCGAAGGTGGTTATATCATTACGGAAACAAAGCTAATCGCACTGGCAACGGAATTGGAAAAATAATCTGCGCCTCGCGGTCTGACGGTATCAGTTTGTCAGTACGACGCGAGACGACGAACGGCAAAAGAGATTAGTCGGTGGCGAAAGCGGTTATATCATTACGGAAATAAAACTAATCGCAATGGCAACGGAATTAAAAAGTAATCTGCGCCTCGCAGTCTGACGGTATCAGTCTGTCAGCACGACGCGAGACGACGAACGGCAAAATCTCCCCCTCAGCAATGTGCACAACCGCGCACATGCCACGGCCTCAAGCGGTCTACTCGATAATCTTGGCTATATCCTTCACATGATATCTCCCCGCGACCCGTCCCTCCAAAAACTGTGGAGCTCTCATAAGATTCCGGTAAGGCACGCACCTGACCGGTAAGGCGACCGCCTCCGATGACGATGATACCAGACTCTTGTTAAACAAAGAGGCCTGACGCCGCAACTCGTAAAAATTATTACTAGGAACTAATCCCCTTTCAATTAATTCCCCGATTAGCCTTTCCTTCGTGGCCTTCATTATATTAACTATAGGATCCATTGCGCTATCCATTCTCAATCCTATTCGTAACAGTAGGTATCAAAATTTATACCCAACGAAATTTTACTTCACCTTGTTAAACAATGCTTTAACTACACCGTTTAACCGGAACAAGAATCTAACTAAAACGTAACTTTAATTTAACACCAACCCCTCCTTAATTGAAATGTTCCGAAATTAAGAACTAGCAATTATAACCAATGTGTATTATTATCAAATTTCCTAAAACACGCTTCCACCACACCGCTTGCTACGAATCTACAACTTAAATCTCAAAGTAATTCAATTCAATACTATTCACTCTCTTATATTACAAAGATTTGTTCCGAAAACAATTGAGTATAAGCACCAAGTGATTTTATCTAAAAGTAGTAACACTATTTCCCTTTACCGCATCAACAGCGACGCAAACCGAACTACTGTAAGTTATACGCACTCTCCTCTTGCCTATCCCCGCGCAAGCTATAAGGCGAGATTGGTTTCAAACAAATGGTCTTGAAATTCCAAAAACACTGGAATACTTCACGAACGTAACCACTAATCACTTCTCTAATCACAATTAACTAGGCACTCTTTTATTTATTCCGTCACTTATTTTGTTTGAATTAAACTATCGCTTAATGCGTATCTAAACTTTTTACGCGGCAAAACTATACTCCTGATTATACGCAACCACCTTAACCACAGACGCTTCTCGAACAACAAAATGGAGACCTAAGCTTGTCTTACGAATTTCGCGCTAAATTTTCTGAAAAAGGAACAAATTATATTTTTATACACTTTATAACCCCGTCACTCAGTCAAATACCCTGGAAGCCAGCATTTTTCTAAAATGGCCCCACGTACGGGCGACATTGTTACACTTATACCTATATTTACGAAATTAAGAGAGAGCGTTGCCTCCATGCAACAATAAAGCAATAGTTTAAACACTTCTGCGATATTTCTCTCTCAATAAAACTTACCCGGTTCTCAGCGGCAAATGAAGAAATTACAGAACAAGTACTCTTTCGTCTCAGATTGCGATGGGCACAATAATTTATACTAGGCCTCCAAGATATTATCTCCGGGACAAAGGTAACAACAAAGGAAAGACATAAAATTGTGATAATACTTAGTTTAATCCAATGAGATTATAATAAAAAAAAAAACTCCGCAATAATGCCGAGAAAAAATTATATATATTACCAAAAAATACCAGAGTAGGCAGACTAATAATTTGGGCTTGCATTAAAGACCGATTCCCGCTCAATATTCAGCACAAACATAAAGGCTATGAGGTAAGGAGAAATCCACAATGATAGGTTACAATAAAAAGAGATCACTCACCCCACGATACCATGAATATCGATAAGGAACGATACGCGTAATGTCTATACTCTCGGAACTGTGGAAGAACCAGAAGATTTCCCCCGAAAACGAAACCGGAACGATGACTCTGATGATGATGATGATGCCGCAAGCGTCCTTTGAAGCTCGCGCTGCCCCGCTTCCAAACTTCTTCCTTGGCCTTCGGCCTGGGAGAACGATTTCCTACCCGCAGTTATTTAAAGAACCGCTTTTCTTTAATTTCTCGAAACTTTACTTGCTTCACGCCCGATGGAGCCAATAATAATCCAAGATTATTTCTTTGGAAAATACTATTCCGCAGATAAATCCCCGCGTCAAGTCTGGATGGAAGTGCCAGAAGAACTTTCACAAAAAAAGCTAATTATTAATTCGTATTTCCCACCAGGATATTATAACTCGGACCACAAGGTAACTGACCGATAACTTGAACGAATTATTTAATTATTAATTCGTATTCCCCCGACCGGGAGCTGTCTTAATAACAGGACTAGTAATCGTGACGGTACCGCTCGTAATGAAGCACCCACCTTCTGACCGCCTCACCTGTGCATCCCCACGTGATACCCTTTCGCCCGTTGATCATATTTGTAAGCGATGTCCTGATTCGTCAAATCTTTGGTCGGGCCGTAATTTGACCAATCAAACCCTTGCGTTTGATTATTTATTATAAGTGACGCAATTGCTCGGTGCTAGATGAAATTCTTTAAGCCGCCCGTTTTGGAATAGAATCTTCCAGAAACAACGGACGATTGCATCATTCCCTGTCCTAATTACAACTGCGTCATGCTCGGACTCGATTTTTATGCGTCATTATTTACCCGTCAAAATCAGAATACAGGGAAGTCCGTTTTAATTCCGCTCGTATCAATCAATCTCGCGCGTTATTTTCCCTTTTGGATAAATCCCAAACTTCTCACCCGTCTTTTATAAAAAAAATAAATATACTCCTAACAATGGGTGCAGTCTATGCAACCCAGAACATTTGGAAAACGACCAATTTTATAAAATTCAGCTTTCACATTTATTTGCTCTTGTTCTGTCTCCGGAAACTTGATAAATTCATCGCCAAGTGTCAGTATTGCTTCTGTAACCCTCTTCACAATTCTGCTACAGGTGGCTATACTAATGCCACCCGTGTCAGCCATGGTTTGAAGCTGACTTCCCGTGGCATAAAACCTCAATGCACACAGCAGTTGTTTAATTGGAGCCACTGGCTTATTTCTAGGGACATAAACAAATGGTATTTGTTTGATGATATAACTGTGTATGATAAAATTAGTCTACATAGTATATGTAAGTATAGGTAAAATAAAAAACACCATGTTAAAAAAAAACTAAAGCATAAATAAAGATATTTATGTAGGTAACTAAAAACTTGGTATACATGAAATTCAATTATTAAAAAATTATTTAACGTATCAGTTACATACCTGTTATCAGGATATTCCAAAAATTGTTCTATTTTTTCCAATAAAAATAGCACAGTTTCTTTGGATAACCTATATCTTCTAAAAAAGTCCACGTCATCATATTGATGAAAGTAATCTGGCCTTGTACGATATATACGTGTACGTGAAAATAAACTACGACTTTGTACTAATTCAACAATTTCTATAGCGTCCAAACTGTCAAAGAAGTTATTTAATTCTTCACCCATCTGAAAATAAACTCGTCTTTGTACAAATTCAACAGTTTCTATAGCGTCCAAACTGTCAAAGAAGTTATTTAATTCTTCACTCATCTGTCACTTAAGCTTAGGAGGCGGATTTCCGAGCCCCTAAATTTAAGTGTCCCCTAACTGTCTTAGGTGTCCCTTATGTAATGGTGAAACAGAAAGTTCTGTTAAGTGTTACTTAAAATCTGTTAGGTGACACCTAAAATTTAAGGATTGTTGGTGAAAATGGGCATTAGTGAATCAAATATGTCTCACAAATACAACCGAAAAATATATGGTTTATAGTTTCATCATCCAAACCACACTCGCATCCCGGATTCTCCACAATACCCATTTAATAAATCTGATTAGCCTTTCGCAGCTATACTAGCTAGAATGCCTATCCAGCAACGTGCAAATACAAAAACTTAATACTAGGTAATAATATATACTTCTAGGGACCTATTAAATTGTTTCGTTATAACGAAACTGGAAATAAAACATTTTTGCTCACATATTAACATTTTTCATTAATTAATCGCTGTACAGTACCGGTACAGACTAAAATAGGAAGATGGCTGCCACTTAATCCTCGTATATTCCGGTTTACTTCGTAATTTCCGATGAAAAGTAGCAGGGTGAAGAGATTCCTCTTTAGCAGGTAGAAGTTTGTCGTAAATAAAACATAGTCGACGTTCCAGTAACTGAGAATACGTTTTGCTCATTTTTCGTTCCTTATGTGCAGCCCATCGCTCATCGTAAGCCCCTTTATTCGCCCGTGTATGCCGTCAGGGCTTACTAAGATACTCGCTAGATACCATGTATACCGCGCGCTTTCTGCATGCATGGGCCATTCGATTATTTATAGTGACTTGCGAAGACCACGCATAAGAAACATTTCATTATAATAGGTACAATGATTACTTTTTTACTCTACAATATTTACTCAGCAATTTTTATTGGGTCGTCATAATATTTTTATTGGGTCGAAATAATATTTATTAGATGAGCCCAGACCTTTTGATAGCTCCTGCCTTTAATGTATTCTCTGCAATTTATGTGTTTTAGAAGTGTTATTTAAATGTATTATGTACATACTATGTTGCTATCAATAAACCTATATTTATTTATTTACTTTAAAAATTTTAATATGACATGATTGAAAAGTGATATCTCAAAATTTCCAAAGTGGCATTCAAAAATAATATCTCTCAGTTAAAAGAAATTCTGAATTTAAAAGTTGAAAGAAAAAATAAAGCACTTTGACATTTCACATTAGCTTTACTAGTTTTCGAGGGAATATTCTTACATTTGAAAACAATGGACCTGAATAAACCTCAATTACAGTGTAATTTGAACATGTCAATGCAGAAAAAGGAGATCAATGAAGAAAACGTGAAGCCCAGTGAGCTATTTGTTTTATCAAAATGCCAAATATATATTACAAAATAGAATTCAATTGATCTGCCATATTTAAAAAAATTGATAAACCTTTTTTGTTTAATTTATTTTTAGTGTCTCTTAAAAGTGTATAGTGTGCATCTTATTGAAAGTGAAATTGCCAACATACGAGTATACTGATTCACAAGTATTTATGTTATTTTTAGTTTTTTATTTATATTTTTACAACAAAATAAAGTGTGGAAATAGAATCCATTCCGCCAGTACGGAAAAAGCAGTGAACTCTCTCGGTGGGAAAATCAACTTCTACAGAACAATTTAAAACATTCTTGTAATCGTGCCAAATATCTTTTTTCCATATTGACAACAGCCCCCACCCAAAAAGAAACGTTTCAATAAAAAACCATCCAATACGATAAAAAGTATTTTCAAAATCCCAATGAAAAAAACACCCTGTCCCGAGGATCGTGACTCCCAGCTACTCGTGACTCCCAGCTACTCGTGACTCCCAGCTACTCGTGACTTCTGTTTTTTTTTTGTTTATAGCAAGGATACAATAGTCGTTATTGCCAATGCCTAGAGATACGTGTTTTTAGCATCTATTTTCGAAAAAAATAGCATTTTGATGTTACAATTTAGCGTTTTGGAGCAAATAAAGTAACAAATTTTAGCATCTATTTAGCCTTTATTATTTTAATTAAAATATTTATTTTAAACATAATTTAATATAAAATATGCAATTCAGTAGTAGAAAACATTAAAAAATAAGTAAATAGATGAGAATTTCTTTATAAATAAAAAAGACATATTAAAATGTATTAAAATATAGCATAGAACATTGTCTCAATGGATGATTCCTTAAGTCTAGTACGACGATCAGTGACAATTAAATTATAAGTGCTAAAGTAGCGTTCTGCATCTACACTGTTTGCAGGATACCAAATTGCAGGATTGTATGGCCGCATTACCTAATTCCACCAAGAGTTGGAGTGTGTCTGTTTTTACTCCACTTTTAATACTAGATACTAAATTATTAAAAGAATGTTAATAACCCTCTAAACATTGGATCGTTGTTAATATCGAAAATAGAGGGAAATTCCTAAATAATAATAGTATTGCATTTACTTCCAGCTACAGATGGATTGAACAGTCGGTTTAATGATTCATTAAAAAGATTAGTCTCATTTATAGATAAACGAGAGTCGAGTTTCGGTAGAGCTTTACCGGAAGCTTCCTCGAGCATATTTATTAAATCTTGTTTTGTATTTTCATTACTTTCAGTAAGTAAGTTTTGTGTTTCGATAGGAAAAATGCCACCCATATTGTAATTAAGGAATCTTTTATCCCCATAATTTCTTCCCACAGTAAATGAGAAAAGGGGTACAAAGATCCTTCCAGTTTGTTGATTAAATTGGTAAATTTATCGCATATTTCGCTAACATATTTACATTCAATTTTTAATCTAATTGTATCGGACTCGTATAATTCGATGATTTTTTTCTTTTGTAACATTTCTTAATTCCGAGCTTTTAAAAAAATTAATTAAGGCATCAAAATAAGTGTCTAAATATCTAACTGATTTGAACCATGATTTCCAGCGAGTTATGACTGGACTCGGAAATAGCACCGCTGGAAGATCTGGGTATGATATTTGCAAAAATGGAATATAATTTGATTTCATTTTTCTGGAATGCAAAAATGCTATCTTTATTTCACTAATGTATTCATTCGGCAATTTCAACTCTTTCACGAATGTATTTCCCACCAAACTAATTTTGTGAGCCCAGCATTGAAAATGAAGCATTTTATTGCCAATTAAAACATTGAGGCTTTTATAACAAGCTGTCATATATGGCGCTGAATCTGATACAAATTTCATACTCTTTAAGAGTATCTACTATTGTTTGCGAGCACGTCGTAGCATTAGCTGTATCTAAAAACATTACACGATGCTAAATACACATTTTGTTCACTTGCAGGTAACACTGTTTTAAATAAAACTGCAAACACACATGGTCCCATTTTTTCAGAACTTCCACCCACTATTATTACAAGAGGCTTGTTTTTTATTTCTTCTAATATTTCTTTCTTCATATCTGCTCCACATATTGGAACATATGTTCTCCGTAAATGATCTGCACACGGTAATCCACCAGATCCCTGGACATATTGACTAAAATATTGTCGCACTGCAGGATGGTCTAACTTTGCTAGCGGTATGTTAGCTTTAAGAAACATGCTAACGGTATTTTTTATAAATGCAGATTTTTCTTGCCTTTTGACTACAATGTTTGGAATTGTCGATTGACGAGTATGACTTGTGGAAGGTTTTGAAGCTCTTTTTTTATGGCTATTTGATTGTAAATGTTTGGTTAAATTATCCTTCTTTTTCCAATCTAACTGACAATTGCAATGCCGGCACATCAAATTATTGTCATCATTTATATAAAAACCATCTTTTTTGTATGCTCCAGCTCTTTCTTTAATATCAACATTTGCTCGGCCCATATTGTTGAAACTGAAAAAATACATATAATAAAAATATTTAATAAACGTTGTAATGAGTAAAATAAAATAATCTTTGACATGTAAACTCACCAAGTGATATTGTGACAAATAATTCATTAAGTTGTGGAAGAAAACAGTTCTGAATATGTCAACAACAAAATATATCTGATATGTCAACAACACATAACCTCAAAAGATGCGAATGTCAAATGTTGCGTCATAGACCACAGACAATAAGTTAAGCATAGAGTTCGGGCAGACTGACCATAGACATTGAGAATCGATATTTGGAATAATTATTTTGCGATTTTAATTTTTTCACGTCTATTCGCATATTTCAACAATTTCGCATATATCACGTTTATCGCTTTTATTTCGCATTTATCGCAAAACGCGATAATCACGTATCTCTACCAATGTCATAATTATATTCCTTTATATTGTGAATTTTTCCTTTTAATACTTTTTTAATTTATAGGCAAGGAAATATTATTTTCTTGCCAGGTTTATACTTTTTTCCCATTATGGAGAGTTTACTTCTTTCTGTAGAATGGCGACAAGCTCTCTCAACAGGAAAAATAATCACTCCACAATTTCCTAATACAAAATAACCTCTTCAAAAAATCCTTGCGTATCACACCAGATAACTTTTTTCCTGCTTAACAAAAAGATCATTTAGTGAGGAGACACAGATAGTGCCTCAACAAAAACAAAAATGAACCATCCAACACAAAAAAAGGATATTCCAAGTTCCAATAAAAATGTCATCCTGTCCAATTGATAGGAACACTACTCAACCTTTGTTTTATTAATAACAATTTATGGCATAGTAATATAATCTTTATTGCCAGGTTCCTACATTTTTCCCCTAATTTTTTATGTTTAAGTAAAGGAAGTTTATTTCTTTCTGTTGAATGTCAGCGAGCCTTCTCAATAGGAAAAATAATCACTCCTTGACAAGTTAAAAATCCTCACCCATCACACCAGATAACTTTCTTCTCCTTTAGCAATATCACTTCAAGGGCACTGTGCTTTTTATTTATAAAAGGCAGCTAATATTCTTCTGCAATGTAATCTTAATTGCTGAGGAATATAACCCACACAGGAACTGCTATATGTTGTCCATCCTTACCGGCATTCCTCTGTCAATAGTGTGTAGCAAACACAGACACGTAGCACTCTTCACCTATACTTGAGAAAATGTAGCATGGTCCCTGTGACGTTTCACAAATTTGCCCCGATACAACCTTGTAACGATGTTCGATAATTTTAATTATTTTATCAACTTTAATATAAGCCTCTATTCCAATAAATAGCATTGATCCCAGCGTGTAATGCCCGATTTTTCATAAATTGGACGAAGCGAAGACCTTTGCTCCAATTGGTGCATTTATTGTTAATCATCCACGCAGTTAACATGTTTTCCACATCCTGGTTCGCTCTTTCGACACTTCCTTGAGACTGGCTATGTCTAGGTTTTCCGTGCACTATTTTTAACTCGGGCCACAATATTTTCAAATTTTCAATAATGTTATTACAGAATTCGCGACCGTTGTCCGATTGTAAAACAGACGGTGCACCAAATAACAAAAAAATGTTGAGAATATTATCTGCAACCTCTGCAGCCGTTTTGCTTTTTAGAGGTTTTAGTATAACAAATTTTGTTAAATGATCTTGATATACCATTATATATTTGTAGTCTTGATTTATGCGACCGTGAATGATTTATGCGACCGTGTAACTTGCTTCATTTACTGTTGTCTGGTCGGTTGGAAGAGATTGCCACCTGGCAATAAGCCTGTAATAAGATTGTATCGCAATAAAAGTGTTAAATAAATAAATATATTAAGATACTTGGTGTTGTTTACGTGATATGTCAGACCTGGAAATTTCAAAAGTTCACTGTGTATGAGATTCACTTTTTTAAACTTTCCCTTCCTGAGCTAAAAAAATCCGCCTGTTCCGGTGAGTTCCGGTGAATATTATTTTTTCCATTTAATGCGTAAATGTATTACGGAGGAATACCTAAAATCTGAACCCAGTATTTATAGAGATATTAAAGTTTTTAGAAGCAATGTGTACTAGTTACACATCACATGGAAGGAAGAGTTAAACTAGACAATTATCACCAGCATTTAAAGCAAGTGATTTTTTTTAGTAATAAAATATGTATGGAATTTTTGGTGCAATTTGTTTATTTTAAACAACATAGCAAATATAAAATAATCATAGTTTTCATATTCCCCAGCTCAGACAGTTAAGAATTATTCTTCCATATAATGGTCTTCATGGCTGAGGAGCGTAACCTTATATTCTTCTCGCTTCTACTGTGTGCCTTACTGTTCCCCTCTATCGCAACCCGTAGCACCCTGGCCACTGTTTAACCAGTCGTAACCTTTACTCGGTCGGTACTTCTTGTAAGGAAGATAATGATGCCACAAAGCTTTTCACATGTCGGTCCACAGCCAAGTAGTCCACATCCTACCATGTTACGCCAAGAGTGTAAACCTGATTATTGTAAATATGGTATTTGTAAGATGGATCCCGTATTTGTTAAGTTCCGAGTGAGCGTTAAAACTGTGCAACTAATGGCCATCTACCAAGTGGCATCTTTTTGTAATAACCTGTGTTACTAATTGGTTGAGACAACCTGTGTTACTAATTGGTTGAGACAACCTGTGTTACTAATTGGTTGAGACAACCTGTGTTACTAATTGGTTGAGACACCCTGTGTTCATTTTTCCCCTTTTTTAGATAAATGTAAAATATTTATTTTAAGCTGCCATTTTCTAATATGACAGATAAATCTTCATTTCAATCAGTGGGGCTTTTGAGGATGGTATTGAAAAAGGTATAAATTCTGTAATCGGTGTAATAACTCCAACTTATATACTTTTCACTTTTAATGCCAATATTTAATCTACTTTGACTAGACTACAATTACAAGTTTCGATAAATAGCTTACCTGGAGACTGTTCTACACTCTCTGATCGCATTGAAATTACATCATTAGTTGATAGAGGCCGCAATAGAAGAGAAGAGGGGATTTTGTAAAATATTTATCACTTTTATTCCCTTATCTTTTAGAGAACGTTCACACTCCATACAGAGGTGGAGCCAATCAAAATATTGCGGCCTCTATCAACTAATGATGCAATTTCAATGGGATCAGAGAGTGTTGAACGGTCTCCAGGTAAGTTATTTATCGAAACTTGTAATTGTAGTCTAGTCAAAGTAGATTAAATATTGGCATTAAAAGTGAAAAGTATATAAGTTGGACTTGTTACACCGATTACAGAATTTATACATTTTTCAACACCATCCCCACTGATTGACCTCAGCACTTGTGGGGCGCGGGACATCAAGTCGAGCAGTGCGGCGGGCGGTGCTGGAGAAATCACCACCATGGTCGGTAAGTGTCTAAGATCATACTCGGCGTACTTATGTATCTAAGCTTGAACTATGTGTATTTATGTGAGTCTAAAATAATGCTTACCATACTCATGTTAAGTGTCTAAAATCATAGCTATTGTAGTTATATGTCCGATCATACTCATGCTCACATAAGAGTCTAAGATCATTCCTATATATATTTATGTCTAAATTTAAACTTAATGTACTAGTCAAAAAGTTTTGAAAGCGGAAATGAAAATACATTTTTTTTGGGGGGAAATCACTTTTATTGCTCAGTCTAGTCTCCCATAAGATCGATACACTCGGTCCGACGATCTTCTAACTTTGTTGTCCCATCACGGAAGTGACTTTCTGGAAGGCCTGCAAAATACTCCTCTACGACGGCTATAACCTCTTCGTTTGATGAAAAATGCTTTCCACGAAGGAATTTTTTGAGGTGTGAGAACAGCCAGAAGTCAGAGGGAGCTAAATCTGGCGAATAGGGTGGATGCTGCAACAATTCGTACCCCGATTCACTGATTTTCGCGATGGTTTTTTGAGCTGTGTGAGCAGGTGCATTGTCTTGATGAAAAATGATTTTTTTCTTCTGCAAACCGGGTCTTTTTTCACAAATTTTTTCATCCAACTGGTCCAAAAGGTCACAATAATAATCAGAGTTGATTGTCTTACCAGTTTGGAGATAATCTATCAATAAAATTCCTTTTGCATCCCAAAAAACTGACGCTAACACCTTCTTGGCCGATTTCTGGACACGAACTCGCTTCGGAGACAGAGTGCCCGGTTCACACCACTCCTTAGCCTCTTGTTTTGATTCAGGATCATGGTGGTAGACCCGAGTCTCATCCATAGTGATGAATCGACGCAGAAAATCCTTTTTATCCTTTCGAAATTGCTCCAAATGTTGCTCAGAAAGTCGCATTCGAACGTGTTTTTGTCGCATTGTTAGCAAATGCGGCACACATTGTGCACACAGTTTTTTGAAACCCAAAATTTCAGCCAAAATATGCCATGTTGTTCCATGTGAGATGCCTATGGTGTCAGCTATCACATCCACAGTCGATCGATGATCTTCCAAAACCATATCCTGTATTTTCGCTATGATTTCTGGTGTTGAACTTTTTGGACGTCCTGAGCGTGGATCGTCTTCAACGCTTGTACGGCCACGCTTAAACTCCAAAACCCATCGGTGAACGGTCGGAAATGAAGGAGAAGACTCCTTTAATACTTTCACCATCTTTGCATGGATCTCAGTAGCCGATAAACCTTCCAAAACAAAGAATTTAATCACTGCACGATATTCGGATTTTTCCATTGTTAAAAAATACACTGACACGTCAACTTCAAATGGCTTGTAAACAAAGAATTAATTGACAGATCGAAATGAAATTTTGAGTACGTTCTTATGAAAGATGAAATATTAAAATGGCGTAGAAATTTTAGTTTTTCTACTGCTCCATAGATGTCGCTTTCAAAACTTATTGACTAACCTATTATTTATAAATGTGTCTAAGATCAATTTTTTTATGCACAAAAGTGACAAAGATCATACTTTTTACAGTAACGCAAATGTCTAAGATCACGAAGTAGATGGCAAGTAATGCAAATGTTTTATTGTACTTAAATGTATACGTGTTCGGTATTAAAGATGCCTAGACACATATATTCATAAAAACTTTGCTGGTTGCTCAAAATGTCCATCAATTTTCTAATTAGTTTTTTTAGATGAATTCAACAATCATATGGATACAGAGAAGAATTAAAAATTCCCTACTAGTTCAACAAGTTAAAAAAAGATATCTGTTACCTTTATCGAAAAGAATATGTCACTGCATCAAGTATTAAAAATAAGATACCTCAAGAGTTATGCAGGAGTCCCTGATAGACCGATGTAGAGATCATACAATATATGAGATTGAAGTCTAGCGTGTTAACATGGTTAAACAAACACCTAAACAATTATATTGCATATTAGTGTCATTAACAATAGTTTATACACATCATCAACCTGTCATATAGCTCATGACAGCATCATGACTCCTATGATAGCCCTTGACAACTCTTCTCCACCCATCTCTGCACTCCGCAAGTCTGAAGAGCAATTATTAAGAGTAGTCCTGTTACATCTCTAACTTGGTCAGTCCAATGCATTGGGACTCTTTCTCTTGTGCACCGTTTTCCAGACTTCTAGCGACCACAAACCTCTTCTGTCTCCTTGGCCATGAGCAATGTGTCCTAAGATTCTCATAGGTATAGTTTTGGTAATCTGTCGGTGACTCTCAGTTCTTTGAGAATGGAGGCGTTAGTTCGCCTAACCATCCATAGAATTCATAACATTCTTCTCCAGCATTGTATTTCAAATACTAGGTAAGTCCAGAAAGTAATAGTACTGAATTTTTGTAGGTTACAATTTTTTTTATTTAAAAAAAATTACGTGGTTACCGTAGTACATATGTAAGCTATTTTTCAACATAGTCGCCATTCCTCTCAATGCAGGTGGTGAAGCGGGGTATCAACTTTTTGATGCCTTCCTCGAAGTAGTTTCCCGCCAACCCCTCCGTCCACTTCTCCACCTCCTCCTTTACCTCCTCATCGGTTGAAAACCTTTTTCCACCCATGTGCAGCTTCAGGGAGGTAAAGATATAGTAATCTGAAGGTGCTAGGTCAGGGGAATGCGCGGGATGGTTCAGGACATCCCATTTAAACGAGGCGAGCAGTTCCTTGGTGGCGTTGGCCGTGTGTGGTCTGGCATTGTCGTGCAGCAGGCAGACTCCCTTTGTCAGCATGCCTCTCCTCTTGTTCTGAATCGCCCTCTGCTGAATATGAACTGATAAGTTTGAACATGAACCTTGTATATATAGAAGGACATTTTTACAAAGGGTAAAAATATAGCTATGCCATCTATGTAAATGTGTTTATATAAATATGGAGTTGAAACGCACAAATATGTGCACCCCGCCACAACAGAAGGTTTCTGAAACGCACAAATTTGTGCATCCCGCCCGCTGTGTGATAATAAAACATAAAAACTGTTCAGTATCTTCATTATGAACTGTAGTATTACAACCTTCAGAGCAAATAAGTGCACAATGCTGCAGCTGCAGGCACAAATACAGCCCACAGGTTTGACAGGAATATTGTGTTAACCTTCTTTCCTTTGAAGCTAGGCATGGTTTGCATCTTTGACGTCCTTCATTATCGTTTCTTGATGTATTGTCTCTTTCTATTTCCGCCGGTTTATTCTCATGTACAATTTCTTTTATCCGTGCACTCAGCGTCCATGGTAAGTTGGATATCAAAGATGTTTTTACCAACTGGCCATGAATTAATTCTCTTCCCAGTTGTTGCAAAAATATTGGACGTCGTGACACATTATTGTTATTCCCTATATATATTATTTGAGAATTGATTCCTGCTATGTTCAAAATTGAGTAAAATACGACCATTGGCCATCTTCTCGTGCCTCTTTGGACACTGTAGGCGGCACACATCTTGTCGACCATGTCAACTCCGATTTTATGTTGATTATAGTAGGTTATTATTTGAGTTTTTTTTTTGTTGCCAGTGCTTTCGTCGTGTATGGTATATTGCATGCTGACCAGGAGTAAATACTGTTTTTGATTGATTATTATAAATTACTAAAACTGGGATACGGGAGTAGGTTGAATTAGACTCGGGACTCTTTTAGTACACTGGTGCAGTGAAATTTAAACAGCAGTGAAAATGTTGCCTTCATCTCCAAAACTACACAAAAGTCGCAAAAAGTGTAAGACTGTTCCAAGCTCACCTGTGAGCGATGAAGAATCAAGCGCGGCAGGCGATTCGACGCTCTCTGTAATTGTGGAGGTTAACAAGAGCCTCATACAGCTTCAGGAATTCTTTGTGAGCATAAAGCTGAATAAAGATCAGCAAGCTTTTGTTTCCGGAGCGGTACAGAGCGCCTCGGCGGCTGTTGGCGAGATGGGAGCTCGTTTGGCCGAGGCGGAGGGTCGCATCGGAAGCCTAAAAGCTGAAAATGATGCTCTCAGTCATCGACTGCATAGCGCTGAGAAGGAGGTCACACCTGTGATGAACAAAGTTGCAGAGGTCCTTGAATCGGCGGTGAAAATAATGAACCGCACCAATGCCACACCGAGCCGTTCTTATGCAGCGGTAACCAGGGCGTCGAATGACAATGATCGCGTCGCAAAGGTGACGCAACCAGCTGTTTGCATATGGCCTAAGGACAACGACATTAAATCATCGGATGAGATGAAAACGTATCTGAAGGCTCATATTAAACCCGCTGAATTGGGAGTTAAAGTCACGGGCCTTCGTGGAATCCGGGAGCGAGGCATTGTAGTAAATACTTCAACGGCAACTGATGCGGCAAAGCTGATCGACGCGACCTCGAACATAGGAGGCATGTTCGCACGACTACCAACAAAGAAGGATCCTCGAGTAATAATCTTCAATGTGCCTAGGGAAATGACACACGAGGAGATGACTCAGGTAGTTATTGACTCCTTACCGACACCGCGTGACTCTAACTTGGGAACCAAAATAAGATTGAGTCATTTATCGGGTCCTCGGGGTGGACCTACATGTCATCGTGTACTTCAAGTGCCAGCTGTGGTAAGACAACATCTTATCGCTCAGCAGAGGATATTCTGCCGTGTGAAGGACTTTACCAGAATGACTGTATGTAGCAATTGTCATTTGTTCGGCCACTCCCACAAACATTGCAAGGAAGCGCAAAACTGCGGACACTGCGGAAAGGAGGGGCATACTGATGAGTCCTGCCCTTCAAAATCTAGCCCACCGAAATGTGCCGCATGTTTGCGTTTCAAAAAACCACATGACCACCTTAATGGTTCAACTGATTGCCCAGCGTATCAATTTGCGATCAGTCGTCATATGGCATCCACCAATTATGACTCTGCATGAAAGCAGTCAAATGCATAGTAATGATAAAATGTATCATTCTGGTTTTAGAGGTGCCTCGCGTAGGGCGAGAGATAAGTTCACTGTCGCGCAGTGGAATGTTCGGTCTCTCAATACTGCAATTGATGAGCTACCACCTGTGCTCTCCCGCGATGATATAGACGTGCTCTGTCTTAATGAAACCTGGTTGTCGCCAGCGTCTGATATTGCTGGCTTTATGATACCAGGTTACTCTTTTCTTCAAACCCCTAGGCACACTAGAGGTGGTGGTGTGGGTTTCTTTATAAAAGAGCATTTAAACGCGACGATATTATTAGCATCATGCGATCGTGGTGTTGAGTACTCCTGGATGAAACTTAAAATAAATGGTATAACTATAGTCATCGGCACAATCTACCGTCCTCCTAACTCTAATCTAAACACTGCTCTAGATGTCTTAAGTGAACATTTGTCACGATTTCTGCCATGCTGCGACCATATATTTTTCATGGGTGACCTGAACATCAACCTTTTAAATACGACCACTGCTTTCTATAAAAAAATCCAAGATTTGATTGATTCTTTTGGACTCTCACAATTAGTTTCGGAACCCACCAGGATTACTGGCTATAGTGAGACATTATTAGACGTTTTTTGCACCGACTCGAAGCATGTGGTTCTATCTGTGGAAGTATTTCACTGTAGTAATATAAGTGATCATGGTATGGTGGTTGGTGTTTTGAACCTCCCAAAACAAAAGGCCCCACCATGTACCATTGAGTATAGAGACTTTACCGCTACTAACCAGAATGAGCTCTACGTCGCGTTAAGTCGTGTGCCGTGGTATCGTATCTATCGTGAGGGAAGCGTGGGTGGTAGGGTTGAGGTGCTAAATTCGCTATTGCATGACATTTTGGAAGGCCATTTCCCACTCAGGAGGAAAACTTTTTACCGCTCGCGTAGTCCATGGTTTACAGCTACAATAAGGATGTTAATCAAGTCGAGAAACAGGGCGGAAAATAAATTCAAGAGGACAAAGCACCCATTGAATATATGAATATAAACTACTTCGAAATCAAACAAATAGTGCCATAAGACGTGAAAAAAGGGCTTACTTCTCTAATTTTGTTAACTGCAATACTAAAAACCCAAAGGAGATGTGGAAGAACCTGAACTCGTTGATAAATCCAAACAAAGGAACGTCTGGTGGAGTTCCACCCCATCTGACCAATCCTGATGATTTAAACAATTTCTTCGCGTCAGCGAGTCAGAGTGATCTGCCCGACACAACTCTTTTAAAATATTATGCAAACAATCGTAGGGAGGGAAGCTCAACGTTTGAGTTCTCATTCGTCACACCCGAACAAGTCGAAAAGGCTCTTGAATTTATTAAATCGAATGCAGTGGGTGCTGATGGAATTCCGATAAAATTGATACGACTCTGTTTGCCATTTATTAAGGACATAATAGCGGGAATTTTTAATACATCTCTTCAGGAGAAAATATTTCCATATGTATGGAAGTCTGCTCTAGTCGTCCCAATTCCAAAGAAACAAAACGTCGTTGAATTTAAGGATCTACGCCCAATAAGTATTCTCCCAGTTATATCAAAGATTTTGGAGAGATTGGTGTTCGTTCAGATATCGAATTATCTTCTATCCAATGACCTATTGCCCAAGTATCAATCTGGCTTCAGGCCTAAATATAGCACAACGACGGCACTGAGCTGTGTGGTGGATGACATATTGCGGGAATCAGATAAGGGAAAGGTTACTGCTCTGCTTCTGCTGGATTATTCAAGAGCTTTTGATACTGTCAATACAGATCTCCTGGTCTCTAAACTGTCCTTTTTGGGGTTCTCAGAGAGTGCATGCCAGTGGCTAAGGAGTTTCCTAACTGGTAGGAGTCAACGAGTTATCACCAGAGACCAGGATGGACTACGAGTGTTGTCCCACCCCACGAGCCTTAAAAATGGATGCCCCCAAGGGTCAATACTGAGTCCATTACTCTTTAGCCTATATACATCTGATCTTCCAGATGTGATAAGGAACTGTAGCTACCACATGTATGCGGACGATACTCAACTTTATTATTCATTTGGAAGTGATGAGGTTCAGTCTGCCACTCAACACATAAATGATGACCTCGAGCGGCTGATGATATGGTCTAGGAGGCATGCGCTTCTCTTGAACCCTGCAAAATCGGTTATGATTGTAATGGGTACAAGACAACAAGTCGAAAAGTTGAACGAGCCTTTGGAAATAAAGATTGGTAACGCGACTGTGCCTACAGAGAGCGTGGTGCGTAATTTGGGTGTGTATATGGAATATGACTTAAGATTCGAGGCTCACGTTAGAACTAAATTACAATGGGCTTTTTCGCGGCTTAAAAATATTTATCGCATCCGTCAAAACCTATCCATTGAGGCTAGACGTAGAATAATCGTCGCGCTCATTATCCCAATAGTCGAGTATGGTGATTGCATCTATGGACCGTGCCTTCTAAGGAGAACCGAACGGAAATTGCAAAGATTGCAAAATGCTTGCTGTAGGTATTGTTTCAACATTCCCCCCAGAGGACACATCACCCCTTTTTTGAGAGCTTTTAAAATTATTGACATGAAACAAAGACGGTTTCTTCACTTAAGCGTACTCATGCATAAAATTACCAGTACAAAAATGCCACTTTATCTCTTCGAAAAACTTAATTGGTCCAGAAACTTTCACGGCTACGAGACTAGAGGCAGAGAGACTCTTTTGCTTATCCCAAACCATAACCTAACACTGTTCAGGGGATCCTTCTCATACTCAGCCAGCAAATGCTGGAATGAGTTGCCCCAGGCCTTGAAGGAGCGGGTGAATAGCTATACCTTCAGAGATGCTCTAAGGCGTTATCTTCTGGGTGGTTAATGGGTTTCTCAGTGGTTAATGGGTTTCTCAGTGGTTAATGGGTCTCTTGTTTGCTTTTCTTTTCTTATTTTCTTTCTTTTCTCTCTTTTCGCTGGTGGTGAATCGAGGATTGTGCATACGTGTTTGTGCGTCATTTCCTCATTAATTCTTTTAAAACTGCTTATCTATTTCAATGTATTACTGCCTAACTACTTCCCATTTGTCATTATGTAAAATTTGGACTCCTTTGAGGCTTTTCTCTTCTTTTTTTTTTTCTCGTTCTTGCTGACAGTTAACCTGAGGTGGTATATGTGGGTTTACTTTTTATTTGGTTTTCTGCCGTACGTTTTTGTTTTTTTTTTTCTTTTTTATTATATTTATTCTTTAATCTAGATATGCGAGGGTGTGGGATGGAAGCCCCCTGATGCCCTTGCGGTCGGGCTCGCCCTACATTGGTGGGGTGTATCTCGGCCGTGGGAATGTTTGTGGGATGAGCCCGGACCTTTTGGTGTGTTCTCTCTTGAATGTGTTTTTTTCTTTTTTTTCTTTTTTGTCATCTACTATATTTATTTTCTGTGTTTATTTTTTTGTATATATTCCTGTTTCTACGTGTTTAAGGGTGTGGGCTGAAAAACATCTGGTGTCCCCGTGGCTGAGTTCGCCCTATATTGGTGGGGTGTATTTTGGCCGAGGGGATGCTATTAGATGAGCCCAGACCTTTTGACAGCTTCTGTGTTTGATGTATTGTCTACAACTTATGTGTTTTTAGAAGTGTTATTCAGGTGTGATCTTGTACATATTATGTTGCTGTCAATAAACCTAATATTTATTTATTTATTTATTTATTTAATTGGATTTTCAATTTTTTTTATACCTAAAATTAAATGTTCGTAATTAGTATTAATTCATAGTGGATCTTGGCCTATTTAAAGATATATACAAATCATACAATACATTAGAAAGTCAGTATAATGAAAATGTATCGGACGTATGCTGTCACCCCTGTACGTGTGGGTGTGTGGTACAAAGGAAATGATGAGATATGACATTTCAAATATGACAGGGACCATCATACATTTTCTCAAGTATAATTGCTCCAGGGCATGATCATCGGTGGTGATCTACCTCGGCTCTTACAACCCTAAACCCTAAACCCTACTTACGTGAAATGTGACCGAATAACTAAAGGGCACGTCGAGTATATAATCTTAATAGCCTCTCTGAGAGGTTGAGTTCTTTTAATATAGAGACATTTTTTCATTGTTACGAACATAAAACACCTGGCATTATTATCACAAAATAAAATCTGAAAAATATAAAACTGGAATGTCAAAAATGGATAATAAAAATTCATTATTATCTACAATATAACAATGCTGCTGCTTCTGGTGTTTAGACAAATGTCAAGATTATTATCTAATACACATAGACAATGAGTTTTATCTAGAAAACCAAACGAACTTGATATAGATGATATAGACCACCATTACCAACATTCAAGTTGCCTGTTTATAGTAATAATACGGAACTTTCATCATTGCGAATGTAATTTGTCCGAGTGTACAAGAAAATATTTTGTACACTTAATTGGTCAATAAACATTTTGTCTTCAGAATCAACTTGAAAATGGAACTAAGACCTTTATTAAAGCAATCTGAAGGCTACAGCTGTACAGTGGCAGATATGGCCACCATACCACCATACCACCATACCACCACACCACCTCGCTTTAAATCAATCATTGAAACTTTCCTATAGTTGCCAATATAAAACAAGTACAGGGCTAAGAATTAAATTAAAAAAACTCATTCCACAAAACTTTTATTGAAAGTTCCAAACTACACATGGTCAGCAAAAATACAATACAATCGAGTAGATTAAAATGACATGAACATTTTACAATAATCAAGTTCTCCTAGGACCTAGAATAATGACCGTGAACTTCTATATATGAAGGAGTATACACCGGTGTCAAGTGATGGTAATTAAGTTAAACAGTCTCTGATGTCTCGTATCTTTATTACAAGTTGTAGTACTTCATAATAAAGATACAAGACGTCAGAAGCAGTATTGCCAGTGGTTTGGTGAATGTGTAGACTAATTATTCATTAGTGATATCCTATTTTTTATTTTATATTTTGATACCATTTTCTTAATGAGCCTTATAATGTGCCTTTTATAAATTCATAAATGAAATGCCCTCGAGGAGAATTTTATTACAACACTACAAAACAAGCTATCGTTTTTATTATTTATTCCTAAAATTTGTCTCAATTGCGTTAAATGTAAAAAAAAAACATGTAACAAGGTGACTCATTGATATTGGGAAATGAGTGAATGATTGATACAAATATAAAGCACGTAATGAGGTGATTGCTGAGAGTATGAATTATTATGTATGGGATTTAAGTATATGTAGGGACAGGACAGGAATGCAGCGTATGAATGTCTCGACTGATTAGTATTTGCGACTATATGAAATTTGTGATTAAGAAATGAGACCACCTCGCCTTGCCGATTGAAGGAGTTTTTAATATTCACAAAATAGACAAGTTTTTATTATTATGTAATGAACGTGGAAAAAGACTGCGAGGACCCGAATAAATACTGTACAGATGCGTGCATTTAGAAGAATACATGGAATGACAATGTAAGATAGAATACAGAATGAAGGGATAAGGGATAAATGAAGGTAAGCGTAAGATGGAGTGGAACACTATGAAATTATTTGGGAACGTGGAATGAATGAATGAAGAAATACTAACAAAACAAACAGTGCAAATGTAAGTCAAAGATATGCGAGAGGAAGACCGAGGAAAATACAGTACCCGGCGGTAAGTAATACACATCGGGTTAAGAAAGAGACTGTCTGCCATAATCGGCTAACTTCGGCTTTGTAGAGCGTCGTCTCTGTTATTCATACACGACGTGTTCTGTCACATCATCGCGTACCCCGGACTGTTAGCGCATCGTGCGACAGAGACGATGCTCTACAAAGCCACGTGTATTACTTACCGCCGGGTGCTCTATAGTTGAATCGAGTGAATGATATTCAGTTGAAGGCGGACAAATTGTATAGACGTAGAAGAGGCTAAGCGTGTGTGTCGAGATAGGAAAGTGTGGCACTCTGTCCTCTGCCTGCCCCGACAGGGAAATGGCGTGATGGTATGCATGTGCTCAATCAAAAAACAAAGTTTGTCGGAAGCCTAATAGAACCTAATGATAAAATGAATGTTAATTAGTATGGTAATAAATTGTCGCAGGAAGAAACCCCTCGCCACTAATAACTCCACGCAGCACACTGACCAGCCGAACCCGAGAGCTCCAATCGCGAGTGGGCAAAGCACCGGACCCAGCCTGCGAGTTGTGCACCCCTGCCACTGCAACTACGACTCCTGTGTCCTCCGATCGTTCCTCATATAGGGTAACTATTTTCCATCATTTTTTTTCAAACAGTATAAAAAAATTACATACACACTGTATAGCATCATCCAGTGTCCCTAGGCAGAGAGAACAAATTCTCAAACTTTTCTATCAATGTACACAACTTTCGCCTCTTCCATATTCACACATCTATACTTCAGAAATTCTAGGACGGGTCCTATGACAGTTGACAAATTTGCCCCGATACAACCTTGTAACGATGTTCAGTCATTTTAATTATTTTATCAACTTTAATATAAGCCTCGATTCTAATAAATAGCAAGTTACTTAGGTAAATACATTACATAAAACTAACAATAATGACAAATTAATAACATACATCTTGTTACAAATTAGCAAAAATATGGCAGTTTGTTAAAATCAAATAATATTTGGTGACGTTTTTCAAAAGTCACTACGTTAGTCCGCATTGGCTAGGGATGGGTATTCGATAATTGGATTTTAGATTTTTTTATACCTAAAATGAAATGTTCGTAATTAGTATTAATTCATAGTGGATTTTGGACTATTTAAAGATAGATACAAATCATACAATACATTAGAAAGTCAGTATAGTGAAAATTAGGAATTAAAACAGGTCAGTTGTTATTCAATTTCATATTATATATGTTATGTTAGACAAAAAATGGAGAAATATTGAATGTATAAACATATTATCACAGAAAGAGATTTTCACAACCGACAATCACAAGGATATTACAGGCCAAGTAATGCTCAATATCGGTACGTATTTTAAATTGCTTTGTTAACACTGAAGGTGAAATACACAATTTGGGTCTTATTTCAATATTTACCCAATCTTAAATCATAACCTTGAATGCCATCTGACTGGCCAGTATCAAAATTAAATAGAATTCTCAAATACATCTTATCGGTTAACCCTTCACAGGCACGTACTATATGACGTGCACCGCACGCACATCAAAACTCCCCACAGGGACGTATGACGTGCACCACCAATAAATCCCACACGAAGATGGACGAAAACAGTGCCCTGTTTTATCATCTATTTATAAGAGCAATAGTTTAACGGTTTCGTTCAAATAACTCAATTACTATAAAAATATTGATTCGAGCTTTAGTTGTAAATACTTTTTTTTTATTCGAAGAAATGCAAACTAATATAAAAATACTTGCAAGTCAAATGCAACCACAAAAATCTCATTGATTTTATTAACTACAATAAATGTCGTAAAAATATTGGGTGTTAACATAAGTTGTGTCCGTTTTTTTTCAATTTAAAAATAAGCACCAGAAGTAAAACAAAATGGTAAATGTTATACGTCATTCGAAAGAAAATTTTCTGCTCTACAAGATATTGTGTTTACTTTTACGTTACACGTATTATTTTATTTGATTACAAGCCTTCAAAATGGAATGGCAAGTAGACGAAAGTGAGTATTTTCGACACCTCCTTCTGTTCGTGTTCAATCGAGGGAATAAAGCTGCCAAAGCTGCTCGCGATATTTGCGAAGTGTACGGTGAAGATGCTACGAATGAAAGGACAGCTCGTCGATGGTTTTTGCGTTTCAAAGACGGTAATTTCGACCTGAAAGACATGGAGCGTTCCGGACGACCAGTGGACTTCGATGAGGACCGCTTAAACCATATTATTGTCATCCATCGCTAGCTTCCACTGCGATTCTTTGTCTTGCGTGACTTGGAATGGCAAGACAAAGAATCGTAGTGCAACCTAGCAATGGACAGAGTGCGTGACTTGGAACGGCAAGACAAAGAATCGTAGTGCAACCTAGCAATGGACAGAGTGCGTGACTTGGAACGGCAAGACAAAGAATCGTAGTGCAACCTAGCAATGGACAGAGTGCGTGACTTGGAACGGCAAGACAAAGAATCGTAGTGCAACCTAGCAATGGACAGAGTGCGTGACTTGGAACGGCAAGACAAAGAATCGTAGTGCAACCTAGCAATGGACAGAGTGCGTGACTTGGAACGGCAAGACAAAGAATCGTAGTGCAACCTAGCAATGGACAGAGTGCGTGACTTGGAACGGCAAGACAAAGAATCGTAGTGCAACCTAGCAATGGACAGAGTGCGTGACTTGGAACGGCAAGACAAAGAATCGTAGTGCAACCTAGCAATGGACAGAGTGCGTGACTTGGAACGGCATCTGTCCATTGCTAGGTTGCACTGCGATTCTTATTAAATCTATAACTATGGTATATGGTACATTATTATTCACATCCTCGCATTAATTGTTTTCATAAGTTTGTCGTATTGGGAGCGAGAGTTTATCAAATTGGTGATCGATACTATTGATCTAACTTCTAGGCAAAACGAAGAGAGACACAACATGAGCAACGGTCGAGAGGACTCCGAGATAATTTAGCGGCAGCCGAGCAGAGGGTGGCCGAGGTCACCAGTCAGAGAGACAGCCTTCAGAATAGGTAAATTGTCCTATTTTAATTAAGTAATGGCAAGTTAAACCTATAACTATGGTATATGATATGACTAAGCCTGTGGTATTGTATGAATGCACGAGTATTTATGTCTTATTAAAGATTTTAAAGGCATCTGAAAATTCTATATTTCAAGAAACACTCGAACCACTCGAGAAGAACTTCGCAAACATAATGCAAAAATTAATTAAAAAAAAACAACCCTTAACATAAATGGGTTATGGGGTGAGGCTACAAAGACAGGAACGGAGTTATATTATAAAGGACTATAGGTCAGCATTCGATATTAAATATCTCGTTAAATTAGAAGAAAAATAACAAACTTGAACAAAAATGTATCTAAGAATAAAATTTTATTCCTTAACAGGGTAAATGCTCTGCAGCAAAACCTTGATGAATCGAAAGAGAAAGCAGCGCATTTAACGGATGAATTGAAGAACGTGCAGGCGGAACTGGAATTTGAGAAGTCACAGATGGCTACTGTCAGTAAATACTTTAAGCAGACGTGTGAAAGAGTGATGCAAGTGGACAAAAAGTCACAGTGTTGTTATGAAATGCAGCTGAGAAAGGAAAACAGCGAAGAAGGCGGATCAGGTATTTTGAAATGTATTTTATTATTCCCCGTTTTTAAATCTTAACTGATGGCATTAATGTGATCTATCAATCCAATAGTCTGGAGCAGATTCCCAAAGTGGTCTATATGGACCCCCAAGGGTCGATTTAGACTTGCAGGGGGTCTATGTAAGCGAGAAAAGAAATAGGGGGGTGCACGAGATGTAAATGGGAGTCCACGTGAGCGGATCCCATTTAGGCGGATCATCATCAATATTTAGGCGTTCCATAAATGTCTTATTACACCTAACACAGATTGTGTGTACATAATACATATGTTAAACATAGAAAATACTTATGATATCATTGAACATGGAGATTTAAGACTCACTAATTTGAAGCCAAATATTGAATCATCGCTATCAGAGCATCAGGTCTGATAGCGATGATTCAATAATTACATGGTTACCGTATTAAATTACATGGTTACCGTAGTAAAAAAATTACATGGTTACCGTAGTACATATGTAAGCTATTTTTCAACATAGTCGCCATTCCTCTCAATGCAGGTGGTGAAGCGGGGTATCAACTTTTTGATGCCTTCCTCGAAGTAGTTTCCCGCCAACCCCTCCGTCCACTTCTCCACCTCCTCCTTTACTTCCTCATCGGTTGAAAACCTTTTTCCACCCATGTGCAGCTTCAGGGAGGTAAAGAGATAGTAATCTGAAGGTGCTAGGTCATGGGAATGCGCGGGATGGTTCAGGACATCCCATTTAAACGAGGCGAGCAGTTCCTTCGTGGCGTTGGCCGTGTGTGGTCTGGCATTGTCGTGCAGCAGGCAGACTCCCTTTGTCAGCATGCCTCTCCTCTTGTTCTGAATCGCCCTCCGCAATTTTTTTAGGGTCTCACAGTATCTTGCACAGAGTTGATGGTCTCCGCTTGAGGCATATATTCAATCTGCGATCGTCACGGAGCGCATTTTCGATTTTTTCCACAATTTCGTCAGTCACAATTGAAGGTCTTCCGCTCCTCTGATCATCATGCACAGACGTACGACCGTTTTTAAACGGGGGAAGGGTCAGGCTACACGGAAGTGTAGTCAACACGTCGAAAATAAAATCCATCCGGTCGTGAGAGCCTCAGTACACTTACTTTCTGGATACGCCTCGTATATCTATTCTACATCTCTCGCTTCCTCTAGTTTACGTAAATTCACTACTTATACTTAAAAAATATGAAATAAATTTACAATTCACATTTTAGCATACTCTATATGCGGCAAAAAACTTTAATTTTCGTATTATAAATTTCAAAGTGAGAACACCACCACATCCAGAACATATTTGTAAATTCCTGGTATAATACTGCCATGGTAGTTTCTAGATTGTTCCATCAGATGTTTATAAACAAATACCCACCAGAACATATGTAAGTGGATTCAATCACTTCTATTTGATGGAAAGCCTTTTTTTATAGTTTTGGTGGATTAAGTCACTTATATTCGTTATATGTTTAGCCACAGAGCATATAAACATGGCGAAGGAAATCAATCAAATGCCTTTGCAACCCATCGGACCATGCCAAGAGAGATCCTCATCAAGTATAGCCGCGTCACCGATCGGCTGCTGGAGGAAGGGAACAAGAATGTTGAGGTATGTTATCGAGAACATTGAAAAAATCATGTGCACAGTCAAATTTATATTTTATATTTATTTAAGTTAATTTTATATTCCCATGGTGATGAAAACAATAGTCAAAAACTATATCAATGGTCATTATTCTACTTTTTATTATAAAACTAATTACATAAATTAAAACGTTTAGTTTTAAAAAAATCTAGTATTTGACATATTCAATAAATTGTATGAGATGTCAACTAATGTAATATTCCTATACGAGATGTCAACTAATGTAATATTCCTATACGAGATGTCAATAATGTAATATTCCTAAATTATTAGATCTCAACTAATGTAATATTCCTATACGAGATGTCAACTAATGTAATATTCCTATACGAGATGTCAATATTGTAATATTCCTAAATTATGAGATGTCAACTAATATAATATTCCTATATTTTACCTCTATTTTGTATTTTTTTTTTTGAATATATATTGGAATATACAATTGGAATATACAATTGTCGAATATATTGGTAATTTATCGGAGATCAATTGTTGAATATATCGGAGATTTATTCCAGTTCCTGGATGGGAGGTAACAAAGTTATTTTTTTGTTACCTCTAATACGCAAATAAAGCAAAACCTAAAAAATGTATTTTACAAAATAATGAAAAAGTATCATACTAATATGTTATGTACCTCAAAAATACCACCAGTGACTGGAAAAGGGAAGGGATGGAAGGAAGATATTGTTAAACCCCTGAATATGAAGTTCGAACAGCACATCTGCAGCACAGATGTTCAGTGTATTACTGCATCTTGTATGCTGACTCGAGTGAGGACTCTACACTTCTGAATAATAAGTTATTCCTTAACTCAAGGGGTATTCTAATAAATGTATTTATATAACTAAATCGTGTCAACTTTCAGACACAACATGAACAACGGTCGAGAGGACTCCGAGATAATTTAGCGGCAGCCGAGCAGAGGGTGGCCGAGGTCACCAGTCAGAGAGACAGCCTTCAGAATAGGTAAATTGTCCTATTTTAATTAAGTAATGGCAAGTTAAACCTATAACTATGGTATATGATATGACTAAGCCTGTGGTATTGTATGAATGCACGAGTATTTATGTCTTATTAAACATTTTAAAGGCATCTGAAAATTCTATATTTCAAGAAACACTCGAACCACTCGAGAAGAACTGCGCAAACATAATGCAAAATTAATTAAAAAAAACAACCCTTAACATAAATGGGTTATGGGGTGAGGCTACAAAGACAGGAGCGGAGTTATGTTATAAAGGACTATAGGTCAGCATTCGATATTATAACTGCGGAGGCCCACACACGGCCAACTTCAGAGGCTGCCCACGCTTCCCTAAGAGCACCCTCCCTTTAATCGCTCCCCACCACCACTTCCAGGCTCCCAGCCCTTACGCCCCCTCATGGATGGCATCTACCAACGCCCCTCTACCAACGCCCCCTCTCGAACGCCCCCTCGGCAAACAACGCCACACGGCGATTCCCCAACGCCCCCCCGAATGCTTCAAGACCGGTCACTTCTAACGTGTCATATGCGAACATCGCAACCCCTCGCCCCCTATTATCGTCATCTTCACCTCAAAACTACATATTGTCCGCTCCTCCTCCAAATCGCGACCTCATTATAAATAACCTGAAGTCAGCCATCGCCGAAGCTATTAACCTCCTCAACTACATACAAAATAATCCTTAAACAACCGCTCTCTCTCTTTCTCAACAAACATACATAACAATATACTTATAAAAGTCACACACGTCTCCCCATATACCTATATATAACATATTCATTTCCCATTTTATAATTTATTCACCACCATCATTATTTTTCATACACACCCATTCAATATAATACCGTGTGTGACGACTCAAATTCACAAATATATGTATATTCGTATTTAATTATCTTTGTATAAATCATCATATTTATATATGTAATTAATCATTTTATAATTTCTCATAATCATTCATAAAATCAAAACATTTACCACAAACCTATCCTTTCCCGATTCCTAAAAAGATCCAAAATTTCCAAAATATCAAAACAGTCAGAACTTATCCGATGAAGGAGTAAGGTGTCCTACCATCGGACCGAAACTCCGAACAAGTTATCAATCACTTGTCATTCGATATTAAATATCTCGTTAAATTAGAAGAAAAATAACAAACTTGAACAAAAATGTATCTAAGAATAAAATTTTATTCCTTAACAGGGTAAATGCTCTGCAGCAAAACCTTGATGAATCGAAAGAGAAAGCAGCGCATTTAACGGATGAATTGAAGAACGTGCAGGCGGAACTGGAATTTGAGAAGTCACAGATGGCTACTGTCAGTAAATACTTTAAGCAGACGTGTGAAAGAGTGATGCAAGTGTACAAAAAGTCACAGTGTTGTTATGAAATGCAGCTGAGAAAGGAAAACAGCGAAGAAGGCGGATCAGGTATTTTGAAATGTATTTTATTATTCCCCGTTTTTAAATCTTAACCGATGGCATTAATGTGATCTATCAATCCAATAGTCTGGAGCAGATTCCCAAAGTGGTCTATATGGACCCCCAAGGGTCGATTTAGACTTGCAGGGGGTCTATGTAAGCGAGAAAAGAAATAGGGGGGTGCACGAGATGTAAATGGGAGTCCACGTGAGCGGATCCCATTTAGGCGGATCATCATCAATATTTAGGCGTTCCATAAATGTCTTATTACACCTAACACAGATTGTGTGTACATAATACATATGTTAAACATAGAAAATACTCGTGATATCATTGAACATGGAGATTTAAGACTCACTAATTTGAAGCCAAATATTGAATCATCGCTATCAGAGCATCAGGTCTATCCCTCTCATTAACAGTATTATTTGTGTATTCATTTTATGTTAGAATTTTACTAAGTTTTGATTTGTTTCGTTCGAAAGCCAAATATTTACTTGCATTCTGTCTTTTCAATAAAGGTATGAATAAAAATTGTACATGTTTTTATTTTTTTATAATTGTCCACTCTACAAAAAAACCTTATCGAGGTGAAAAGCACTGCACTGTGTCAGCTGTCAAAAACACATTTGAAGTTAATAAGTTTAGGAAAATTCAATATAAGGCAGGCAGGGGGTCTACGGAAACAAAAAATCAGCAAGCGGTCTACGGGTCGAAAAAGTTTGGGAAACTATGGTCTAGAGGAAGGTGTTACCTTTTTGTCTTAAAATTTAAAAAATATATATTCAAAATAATTGAAATTATTTGGGAGAAATGGCTATGCAGCAATAAACCCGTATCTAAAGGTTGTACTGTATTAAATATAAGATTAAGGGTAGATTCCCACTTCCCTACGCTTATACTGTAAGCTCGCTTGCATCAATTTCACAACCATCAACCGACGGTATTATTAAAAGATGAAGTTAGGCAACCTAATAATATGACTAGACATGTCTCGCTTGTCCAATTGTCCTCATTTCCCATTTTAGTTGGTTTGAAATACCCCTGAATATGAGTCACATTTCACTTGAAACTAGTTGGGTTTAAATATATATTTTCAAGTGGATTAAACAGTGTTTCAATTTTTAATTATATTAAAGTATTAAAGTAAAATATATAATTGATATTATATCCTTTCCTTCTGGGACAGGTTTATTTTTTAATATATTAATTTTATTTTATTTATTTTTGAATATGCGAATTTCAACAGAAGAACAGCCGTCTCTAATATTCTTACTTACCAGAGAGATTCTAGATAGTGCTGACAGAGAGCTGAAGAGACTGAAAGACGATAATACAACATTGAAAACGGAAGTAGAAAAACTGCCTGTAAGTTTGACACTTTCCCTATACAACCTTGATGAATGAGAACTAACTTAATAATTATTTTCAATACAATTTACATGTCTTGACCGTATTTTGGGATTCAAACAGTTCGGATACTAAACAACGAAATAGGAAAGGGCAGATGTTATAGCCTGATTCGTCATTTTCTTATTTTTGTTTACTTTATTTTGCCTTTTTGTTAAAAGCTGCCTGTATG
>CATKWJ010000121.1:0-50132 GCA_949825065.1 Odontocerum albicorne
CTAGGTTTGAATTGAGCACTTTTCTCAATTCGCGCGGTACACTATAAAAAACTTTCCAAACTAGTTATTTGATAATTATTTAAATCTTTTGTGTACATATTTCTCAAATTTTATTAATTATTTTAGTTTGTTCGAACGTTTTTCTGTTTGTGCAAACCTTAAGAACTTTGTTATCTTTTAAACAGCAATGTATAAAAATTAAATCACTTTTGTATGGTCGATTGGAAGGGATTGCTGTGGAAAAATAATAAATGAATTACAATATGCAATGAAGTGTCATAAAAATAAATAAAAATCATCAAAACTTTTCAAAATTATTTTACTTTCGAATTATTATAATAACCATAGGATTATTTCAACTTACCTGTACGTAACAATTTTACTGATTAAATTTATGCAAAACAGTTAAAATACAATGATTTGCAAAGTTTCTACTCGTCGTAAGCTACGCATTATGATAATACAATTCCTCCCCGGAGAAAATATTTTCATCCAAGCAAATATAAAGCGATAGAAAATAAGCGCGTGAAATTGGAATTATTCCATAATCCCTGCCAAAAGATATGAATATTTTTTATGAATAGAAAATTTATATTTCCTAGAGATTTAAAACCTTGATCTTATTAAAGAAATCCACACTTTTATGAATTCCACAAAATATTTTATAACTTTTAACGGAAATTTTATTATAGCCCAAAAACGTCATACGATTCATGTTTAACTTTATGAAGTATGTACTCGTATAACATATATTTTGGAATATATTTTGGAACAGACTTCTATAACTAAAAATAAGGCAGTGAAGAAACCTTCACGTTCTGTCGATATTATTTTGCCCGCTTAATAATCCAAATTCTCCTTAAATATTCGTGAAAAATTTCACTTTTTTTTCTATACGAACGTTCTCTTCGATTAGACGAGGAGAGACTCCTTTGCTTACCAACCTGCCACACTTCATTTTACACATTTGTTTGCAGTTCACTCGGCGCAACTGCGGAATGAACTCCAAGAGTTATTTAAGTTGAAGAGAGAATTAAAAAAATTACATTACTCAAAATATCCTTTTACCCATTTTTCTTTGTTTCCTTCCTTATTCTTTATCAAACTTATTTCCTCTACTTCATATCTAATTGGTTAAAAAAATATTGTTACGAAATTATCAAATTGTATAGTGGAAATAAATCCACTCAATTGATCTATACTCGTATATACAAAAAAGTGTAATACACTTTGAAAAGAGGTTTATATTTCAAGTGTGAAAGGAGAAATACTCGTAAATGCGACATTACATATGGGTGAGCAATGAACGATTAGAGCAAGTTGACAAATTATGCTATTAAGTTAGTATTTTCTCAGATGATAGAAGAGTTATGAAGGATATCGAATGTTGTCTAGCTTTAGGAAACAAAGTCATTTGGGTACTAAAACATAAACATGCACACGAACCGGATGGATTTATACTCTGCTAATGTAACAGTTCAAAACAGTATTTTAGTACGAACTACAAAGTTTTGAAAAAATCGTGGATATAGAAAAATACTTCAAGGAGCCGAATAAATACTCTTGAAATACGTGCACACTGGGAAGAATCCATGGGGGGATAATATACGACCGAATACAAAATAAAGTGATTAGAAATGAATGTGAACGTAAGGCTGGTGTGTTTAGTAAGATGAAGAAGAGCACTCTGAGAGGGTTTGGGCACATATAACGAATGAATGATAAAATACTAACAAAACATGTACACCGTGCGAATGTGAGTGAATCTTGTAATACAATAGGAGAACAAAAAAGTATGAACAGATCATGTGAATGATATTTTGAAAGAAAGAAATCGTAGGGAGTTATGTGAGAAAATTTATGGATGTAGAATACGCGAAATACATGTGTCGAGATAGTAAAATATGGTGCTTTGTCCTTTCTGCTTACCCCAACAGGGAAACGTCGTGATGTTATATTTGTACACATGTGATTAAATAAAGTTTTTTTTTTGTTTGAGGTAGAAGTGTTTGGTATGAGAGAAGCATTGCTGATCTATAGTGTCCCCATATAGTAATATGTATAATATCTTGAATAGCGACCGTGACCGTGACCACCTGAACTCGCAGCTACTCGTGCCTTTATAGGAAATTATAGTAGTTACTTCTGCAAACGCAAGTTCCGTCAGCTGGAATCCTTGTAATTCAGAAGAACTCCGTTATGATGTGTGTGGGGTAAAGAGACCGTCATATTTGCATAATCGGTGTAATTATGTTTCTGGTTCTGTGTGTCACTTTATATCTCAGTAATCGTATGCCATTAATCTATTGTATATCATCTTGTTCATCTAAGATAGATTGCTATTTAGTGACTTCATTCGTCCAAATACTACCTGTTGCTCATCTTTACATCAATCTCATTATGTGTACTTTATCATCTTAGGCCTTATTTGATAACTTACAAGTATTTCTAAACAAACATAACATATATTCAGTTATGCACTATGTGTAGATACGCGTTGTACTACTTAAATCCAAAGTTTCCGGCCTGAACAGGTTAGAGCGTGTATCGACCCATACAACGTCGGCTTCGTACATTATGTGATCAGGCGATGTAATAATTCAATTTTGATACCGCTTCCATCAGTTGTATATCAACTAGAGCCGATAGAAGACGTGTTGTTTCGAAAGAAGATGACGAATGTCGAGTTATAATACTATGCGTATCCAGAAAGTAAGTGTACTGAGGCTCTCACGACCGGATGTATTTTATTTTCGACATGTTGGCTACACTTCCGTGTAGCCTGACCCTTCCCCTCCGCAACGAGACCGGTTCGAGGTCAGTACGTTGAGAAGTGTCAACGCGACAACACGTTTCGTGAAATATGTCAATCCAATCTCCCGCCAAGTGCGAAATACGCGGCGTCATCCGTTATCTCGTTTGGAAGGGAAAACCTCCGGTTGAGGTTTATAATGAGGTGAAAACTGCATATAGTGATAAAGCTATGAATCGTACGAGTGTGTACAAGTGGTGTCGCGAGTTTAAAAACGGTCACGTCACACCTCTTCACCCTCCGCCAAAAAGTTCAAAACCACAATTTCAGCCCAGAAAATCATGGCATCCGTGTTTTGGGACTGTCAAGGCATAATTTTAATTGAATATATGCCTCAAGGGGAGACCATCAACTCTGCAAGATACTGTGAGACCCTAAAAAAATTGCGGAGGGCGATTCAGAACAAGAGGAGAGGCATGCTGACAAAGGGAGTCTGCCTGCTGCACGACAATGCCAGACCACACACGGCCAACGCCACGAAGGAACTGCTCGCCTCGTTTAAATGGGATGTCCTGAACCATCCCGCGCATTCCCCTGACCTAGCACCTTCAGATTACTATCTCTTTACCTCCCTGAAGCTGCACATGGGTGGAAAAAGGTTTTCAACCGACGAGGAGGTAAAGGAGGAGGTGGAGAAGTGGACGGAGGGGTTGGCGGGAAACTACTTCGAGGAAGGCATCAAAAAGTTGATACCCCGCTTCACCACCTGCATTGAGAGGAATGGCGACTATGTCGAAAAATAGTTTACATATGTACTACAGTAACCACGTAATTTTTTTGTTTAAATAAAAAAAATTGTAACCTACAAAAATTCAGTACACTTACTTTCTGGATATGCCTCGTATACCATTTTTCGTGAGTTTTCATACACAGCTTGTATTGTTTAACCCTTTCATTTTACTCGTATATGTGAGTACAATAATACAAACTGGCGGTTTTTTTTCTATGTGCTAAGTTTTATCAACCAACCATAATGATATATTTTTATTTTTTAAGTTTTCAGATCTTACTTGTATTGGTCTGAAGCCGAAGCCCTTGATAAATTCGGCCCCTAGCCCCGGTTGTCAGATCTTACTTGCATTGGTCTCAAACCGAAACCCTAGAGAGATTCGTTACTTTTAAATAGTGGAGGAAGTTTAAACATTATTTTGAGATATCACAACTGACGAGAGTGCGGTTTCTCCCCGTTGCTCTATCCTGTAAAGTTTCTTCAAAGTATGTTGGTGTACTATCTTCTAAGCATGAGGAAAGAAGAGAAGATCTAATTTTCCTCTCATGAACGATTTCCTAATTTTTATTTTCCAATTTCTAATTTTTATATTACACTGCCAATAAATATTTAGAGTGTGATAAAATAAACTTGATTGCATTTTTTTTTTCAATATCAATTTAATTTCAAAATCAATTTTTATTCAATATCAATTTGAGTGAAACTTATATTTTTATTTGATCCTTTAATATATTTAAGTTTCCTGCCTTAATTTTATTAATTGTTAAAATTACAAATGTTCTTTTTGTTACACTTATTTATGACTGTATAATGCTAGATAACAGTCTTGATGTGTGAACAGGAAAAACGAAAAAAATGTAAAAGTGCTATTCCTTGGGATGGAGTCTCATATATTGACGTCTTCAACAACAAAGAAAGCTTTATAAACAAACTATATAAAGCTTTCTTTGTAATGGGAGTTAGATTTTTTAAGAAAACAATTATTTCTTATTTAATGAGTATATACTTAATATATTTCTATTTAAGTTTTGTATGTTTTTAATTAAACATGTACATGTCTCCTTCATCAGGAGCTCCATTATGAGCGTCGTTATTTTCTGATATGTCTCAAACTCGGCGCACCACCTGTCTTCATCCCTTCCAGTCCTAGGTCATACTGAATACAGCACTTAAAAAGGATCTTGTTAACTGTTTTACTTGATCCCTCTATCTTATAGGACACCTTCTTCTTGCTCGCATTATCTCAACAGTCCCCGTGATCACCAGTTTATTTAGATATTCATCATTTTTCTAGCAACATTCCCAAAGCACGTCTGCATGTCGTCAAAAGACTTCAAAATCTCCAATTCTTGGGTGATAGAGACGTTGTGGACAATGAAATACGGAATATCCGCCTCCAGCACCATATTTCGAATATGTTTATCATGTTTCTTTCCTTTCATCTCATCGGTCATGTTTTTACGGCATACAGTGCTATGGAGAACTAGAGACTTAACTAGACGGATTTTTATTCTTTTAAGTAGAGACTATATCTTAGTCAGACTTGTCATGTCTGATATTACCATTCCCATTCATCGTTAGATCTCTGTTTCACATCCATCATTCCTCTAAATAAGATAATTTAGTATATAAAATGTACATTGTACATGTATGCTTTATAAAATAAATAAATAAATTTATAAATTTCCCCAATATCTCAAAAAGGGATTCCCCAAATATCTCAATGCTGTTAGGATTTTTTTGCATACAAGCGAGACGATAGTTTGATATTAAGATTTCGCGTTATGGTCTCTCCAGAGCTGAAATCAATGTTACTGAACCGATATCTGAATGCGAAATTTTCCTCACATTCTCGTTACATTTTACATATGAATTAAGAAAAAAAATATCACATCCCGCACGAATTCCTTTGTGAAATATTCTATTGTAGAGATGATAAACGGATCTGATACGCAGGGTTGAACCAAAAGTTATCAAGGTAAGGGCGAGTATAATCGGTAACACGTTTTTTTTGTATAATAGAGATACAAAAAAATATTTACGCATACCATCTCACCATCACGGATGATCTCCGTTGCCTGGTTGGTAAGACGCTCGACTTCCACTCGAGGGTTCGATTTATCATGGTACTAAAAAAAATCACAAGTCTAGTAAATTAATTCGTCTGGTACTTGAGGGCACTAGACATACCATATGTGAGTATTGTTTCCATTTCACATGTGGTAGTTTTCCAAGACATTCAATGGCAAACCGCGAGTTCCGGACCTGCTTCAATCGATGTAAGTCTGAAGGCTCAATTAACGAGGCCGAAGATACTGTTGCCTTCCTATTACGTTCTTTAATACGTACGCATAGCTAATGCAAATATGTTGAGAAGCACTACGAGTATGAATGATGACAGCCCCACTCTGTCCTATCACGGCATATTTCTTTCTTCTCCTTCATTTTTATGCATCTTATAATACACCACTTTCTTTTTATTTTCCTCTATAGGTTTCTTTTTTATATTTTTTTATTTCCTTGATCCAGCCATTACAAATGCCACTAAATTGTACTATACTCGTATATACAAAAAAAAAGGATAATACAATTTGAAAAGACGTTTGTATGTTTCAAGTGTGACATGAAAGTAGCGATATATGAGTGAGCAATGAAAGAAGCGATATATGAGTGAGCAATGAAAGTAGCGATATATGAGTGAGCAATGAAAGTAGCGATATATGAGTGAGCAATGAAAGTAGCGATATATGAGTGAGCAATGAAAGTAGCGATATATGAGTGAGCAATGAAAGTAGCGATATATGAGTGAGCAATGAAAGTAGCGAAATATGAGTGAGCAATGAACGATTGGAGCATGATGAAGATTTATAATTTTGAGTTAATATTTTTTCAGATCAAAGAGTTACAAAGAATACCGAATGGCGTGTAGCAATAAAAAACAAAGTCATTTGAGCACTAACATATAAATAAACGGTCAAACCGGATAGATTAAAAATCTGCTAAGATTAAAATTTTTATTTACTTGATCCAGCCATTACGAATGGAACTCACGTTTGTAATTTAGTTTTTTTAGTAATATTAGGAGAGTTTGCTCTCTTATTGGCGCTACATAAATTGTCCTTTTATTATTTTTGTTGTAGATTTATTTTGTCGAGATTTGATCACCTATTCATTCTACATGCCCAAGTAATTTAAAAACATTATTTTTACCTTTCATGACACATTGGTATGCCAGATAATTATCTTGATTGACTTTCAGTATTTTTTTACTCTTTTATGTTATTTAGACACTTCACGTAATATTCTCAGAGCTCAAATTCCTGCAAGAACAATAATCTAGATCTAGTCATATTTTTTGACATTCGTGTATTACTTCCCTACATTAATGAATGAGTGAAGGAGTGAATTTGAATTATAGTGAGATCCCGTCACTGTTGTGAACGTCATCCGTCAATCAGTAAAGACATCAGTCAATACCTTTGTTTCCTCATACTGAATACGATTTTCTTACATATGCATACACACGTACGTTATTTATCTACAAGAACTATTAGTACTAATCCCTTCAGCCCGTATTCTGTCATATGTTTTCACCCCGCATATTTTTCTCAGTGCAAGCATTTGTACAGCATTTATTCGGCTCATTCCAGTATCTTTCCACGTCCACATTTCACTCTCACACATAAAACTTCGTACCTTTCCTTCTTTTCAAATTTCATTCACTTGGTATAACTATACTTTTATTCAAATAATATCACGATTTATTTATTCAAATAATGTGTAATGTTAATTTATTTATTTGATACAAAATTGTACTGTGTACAATATGCCGCGTTTATTACCAAAGTTAATTGAGATTTATCTCTGCTATAAGCAAAAGGCTGTATTTTAGTATTTTAGACCTTTACTTTATATGAAGTGTGTAATTCAGGTGATGTAACGCATAAAATTGTGTTATATTACTACAGTATTATTGGTGTTATGAACTCGGTGAAATAAAAATTTGTAGTGTATAGTTTTTATTTTGTGTAATTATTTTTTGCCTTTAGTATTTATATTTTGGAATTAGAAAAATGGGGCATCAACGAACTTCTGTGATACACAGGGGACCCAAGTGTGTGATGTATTTTATTTTGGTTTATTTTTATTCCTTCATGTTTAAATTTATAAGTTTGTTTTTACGTAATATCATACAGCTCTTGTATAGAACTCTATATGACGACTGGTTAGAGTCTTCGGAAAAAAAACAATTGAAATAAGCTATCTTGGCCTATTTGGAGAGCCTGTAAAAGACTTCGAGTAGGAATGACTAGATGCGAGGTAAACATATAGAAATAGGGTTTTTTGGACAAAAATAGCATTAAATATAGTTGTGGGGCTATACACGACTCACAAAATATTAAACAACATGCTTGGAACAGAACCTGATTGATACAAATGATAAGATGATCTTTATTGCCTCCTACTGAAAATACGTAATATAATTTAGAATTTATTAACAAATTTGTAAGCAGTAGTACGTTGTGGATCACGGGCCAGTCTAGGGTCATCTAAAAAGTACTCAGCCCCTGGTCCGCTGACACCACGAACTTTCACTTTTGGCTCTAAGTAGCTACCAGTCTACGGACAGCGACCACACCCCGAAAACTGCGTGAGCCTCGCAGGTGAAACTTTGTGGAGGGGCATAGTGGTTCTCTATCCTCTCTTCTTATTCTTGTAACTCCTATCCACATAAGAATATCCCAAAACATTTCTAAAATACTTCGGTTACCATTTAATACCGAAAAGTACATATTTCATATGAGACCTAGTACTACAACAAAAACACCGTGTACTGCCAGTAAGGCTCACAATAAATACAACATGTGTACGATTCTTCAAAAATGTACTGTGGTGCGGAAGGCAATGGAAAACCACCGCATTATTTTTCCTAAGAAAATCACAAATGTTCTCAACAATTAGTGGGTCACGTTCCTAAGCATTGAGATTACGACGATATGGTCCAGTCACAGAAATAAATTAACTAATTAAAATTTCGATTTAAAATATATAGTTATAATCAAATGTAAAATAAAGATATGAACATGTTATTTAAAAAAAGAAATTCAAATATCACTTCATAACTTTTGACCCTGCCTCTCGCTCGGCAGATGCGTGCCAAATAGTTAAAGGTGCCCATGGGATAGAGAGCATTGTAAAAAAAAGAAAAATAACCATTGTTTTATATTTGTGAAAAATATAACAATACCTGTGTTAGAAAGAAAAAATACTTTTAATTTTAGCATTTTATATGTGGTTTTAAAAGTAATGTTCTTCCAAAAATAAGGTCAAATATTTCTAACATTATTTTCTTCATATTGAAACCTAACATACCAAGTAACCTTTTAATTGATGATCGATACTTTAGAAAATAATTCTTGACAATTTTAAGAAATATTGTTAGAAATTTTTCATTAACCTTAGTCATAATTTTATGGAGGCCCAGGCCCGATATGAGCTGTACCTATTGCCATCGAAGAAGAAGAAGTCATATTTTACATTTTGAGGTTGTTTTTCTGAGAAATACTCTTCCCTACACTGTGTTATGACTGCAGCGCTCAAAAATGGATATTACACATTTTGACCTCTTCAGACATGAACTAATTCTCAAGTTATGAGCGTATTATTTACACTACATGCAACACTTTATCGTGCTAGTTTAGCTAAATGGCACACAAAATGTTCAAAGTGGATAATACAGAGTCATACAGTTCATTTGTTATCATTGAGAACAGAAATATACCACAAAGCTGTTTACATATGAACCGTTTGTCCATTATAATGGATGCCAGGTCTGAAGAGGTAAATATATTGATTTATAATAATAATAAGTTCATACCAGATTGCAAAATGAAGTACAGATCTATCAAATTCATATATAATATAAAACACGCATAAGAAATTATTTACATACACGAAGTACAGAGACACTTGAACAAAGTTAAATTATACATATGAAAATTTACATTAATAAGAAATAAATTAAAAAAATGACAAATTTAGAATAAATCAAGAAAAAATCAATACACATCACCGTCTAACTAGATTTCTGGAACGCCTAGTGACATCCAGGTGACCGAATTCTGAGCGAAAGAAGGAAAGTTCTTCGTCACGAAATAAGAAGGTCCTCTAGCTGGAGGAGGAGTCTGGAGAATTGACCATATTTTACTCGATTCACCCCGTTACAATTGAATACATTAGAGTTCAAATAGAAATGTGTACAATAATAAGAAATAGTTTACAAATAAGAAATAATGGCTAATTTGAAACAACTAACTCCCATTTCTAAGAAATCTTAAATGTTTTCAATAAAAAAATGTGAAATGTTGAAGGGGATCTGAGAACATTTTCAAAAGGGACAACCGGCGAAACAAGGGAAGAGAGCTTGGCTAGTTAGTTACGGGAATCAAACCCGTTACTCTTGGGTTGATGGAATACTTTAAATAAAGTAAATTATCAGTGACTTTTAAAGAAAGCCCTTTAATAAACCAATATACATAGATGATGGCAAAAAATTCGCATAATATTTGAAGAGATATAAAAAAACAAAAATAAATACGCTCGAAAAGCTTTTATTGACAACGATGATAATTTGTCATAAGAAAAATATACAGAATATCGAATTATCTTGTAAATTAATCCTGAACTAGACGGCAAAATGCCTAAAGAAATTCAAATAATATTTCTTGCTAAAAGAAAATAAAGCGTCTTTTTCTTCATAATTGTGCTAACTAAGTCTGCTTTGAAGAATGAAGGATTTACAGTCTGTTTTCACCCACCAAATCATTCACAGAACGTTTAATTAATTAGAATCATAAAAGCTTTCGAGAATTCTGTCATCACTCATTCAATAAAGATTAAGTTCTTTAAATGAGAGAACTATCACCATCACGACGAAAATGCGCCTGGTTGAGTCTCTCGTCTTCGCAATGTTCGCATATGGCGCAAAGTCTTGGACTCAGAGCAGACGAGATACGTAGTATATACGCATTTGAAATGTAGTGCTGGAGAAGGAATATTCTGCTTGGTTGAACGAGATTACTACATGTCAATAATCCCGCCAGGTTGTACTGTTTACAACGAAAGTGTAATGCAACACAATAATACAAAAAGGATTTTACGAATTCCATGGAGAGCAAAGCAAACTAATCCTTCCATTCTAGAACATCTGAGAATCACCGACATATTGTCGACAATATGCCATCGTTTTTTTCGCAGTATTTATGTACGGCACGGAGACTTGGACAATGAAAGCAAGCGAGATACGTAGAAGGGATGCATTTGAAATGTGGTGCTGGAGAAGGATGTTTGAGAAGGAATTTCATGGAAAGCAATGCAAACTGACAGATTGTCGACAATATGCCTTCAGCGAGTCCTTTGATTCTTAAAGCACATTGCTTATGGTCAATGATACTGTTTGGAGAGATTTGTAATTACTGGAGGTGTGGAAGAACGACGCATAACATGAAGAATCCCAATACGTTGGACTGACTTAGTTAGAGATACAACTGGACTACCCTTAACAACTGCCCTTCGAACGCGGAATGCAGGGATGGATGGAGAGAAATCATCAAAAGCTATCATCGGAGCCACGATGCTAAGTCTTGAGCTAGACGACAGGATGATGAAGTTATTTATAACTGAATTTTAAAATGCAAACTATCACGCCATATCTCTTTTGGGATATACAAAGACGACAGATGCATAAACATTTTGTCTCTTGTTTCTCATACTTCTCACATTACACTCAGTTTAAATTTTTCCAACTATTTCTTTTGTCTACCCCGTCCTTGCTGTATACTCATTATAAGCGGCCGTGGTCTAACAATAAAAATTACACTAAACAAGCGGGCGCGCCAGATTCGACTCTTTGATTTGAAGTTTTATCTATAGACCGTTTAACGTCTGAATTTATATTTTTCTGTAGCTTATATGCTGCTAATCATTAATTTTTATAGCGCTATTACGTAACACAAAAATAGTGCTATATAAAAACTCTGCCTAACGAAAGACACATCAGATTAAACCTGCCAATTGTCTTGTAACATTTACATCCTTGCTATCGATATTTGGGTTTTGATCTGTCAATACTACACATGTGTATGTGCTTGCTAATGTGTAAGCAGTTTTCACATGATGTGTCTATATACGTACAGGAGTCTTTCATCCACAAGATGGTAGACAATCATACTCGATTACGATGGATAAACTATCGTATCGTATTTCCATTAATCCCAGACAAGTGTGTTACGTAAGTTTTCAAAACTCATTGTCTCAATGTGGCCAAGCCATCTCAAGATTCCTTTCTTTATTCTATTATACATATAGCATCCGTTTCTAAGAAACAGTTATATTTTATTTGATAATTTCTTACTCTAGCAAACTTAATGAAACCACATATTCAACGCAAGGCAATTGATTTGAAAATAATTTCGTATATCATATTTAAAACCAGAATAAATTTATGAATAAAATTATGAGAGAGGTAAATATAACCTAAATTATATGTTACATTCATTCAAACTATCACACCGTTTCCCCGTTGAAGTATTCAGAGAGAAGAGAGCCGCAGTTTTTCATATCACGAAATACTTTCTTAGCCCCCTTCACACCCATAAATCTTCGCTGACAGTTCCTTCTATTTCTCTTACTCCTTACCTTTCTATCTTTCGAAATTTGATTCACTCGGTCCAATCATACTTTTGTCAGTCGTCCTCTACCAAGACTCACTCATGTTTGCGTTGAAAATTTCTTAAATCAGTCTTTCGTCACAAATCTGCCAACTATTAATTACATTTCTAACGCAAATCAATAATTACATTTATTATTGTATCATATATCGATCCACCACATATTCTTCTCAGTTTTCATTTTGGCAGATCTTGACGTTGTTTGGTTTGAGTATGACTTTAAATGCCCCAATGACTTTGTTTCCATTTACAACTTGCCGTTCAATAACTTTTGATTGTATTCAATAGTATATATTGTGAATAAGACGAATATATTCCAAAATCTCTATTGGTGTTTTGAATAGCTACGAGCGAAATAGGCTTTCTATAGACTGTCTTTGGACTGAGGACGTAGAAGTCTTCTAGATCTCAATTGGTGCAGATACAAAATAGAAGAGACGAAGGATGTGTGTCGAGATAAGAAAGTCTAGCGCCATGTCCTTTCTGTCTACCCTGACAGAGAAATTGTGTGATGGTATGTACACACGAATACGTAACTTTTTTACTTAATGACTCGAAAGAAATATTTATACAACAGATATTAAACACATTATTTATTTTACGTTTTATCACATTTTTACAACTGCATTTCAAGAGAAGCAAAACTTGCTGCTTGTAATTGAATTTCGGTCCCTATATTAGAATATACTCGTACTTGCAAAATTTAAAAAAATATGTATAAGTAATAACGATACTGGAAAAGATTATGGATGGAAAGAAATTGCATTAATTACGATGAAATTGCATACTCACGAAGAAAACAACGTTCAAGTGATTCGTTCACGTAGAAATAATGAGTGATAAAAGATTAACAAAACCTATAAAAATAGTAAAGAAGATATGAAAAGCTTAAAAAAACCTAGAAAAACGTGGCACAATCAAATGGAATCATTCCGAAAGAAGGAAGAGTGACCGTGAATAGTGAACTGATCCCTTAAAATAGGAGAGTTTGCTTGACCAGGTGTGTGAATGTGACAGATGCGAAATTTGTGAGTAAGGACAGAAAAAGTGGAGGTCGGTTCTGTGCAAACCCCAATAGGAATATGGTGAGATGATAATGATGAGAAAAAACTACACTTGCAATATACTCGACCCCTAAATACAACACATCCTCATCCTTGATTCTCGAGCTTCCTCTTCGACTCGGACGATATAACAACATGGCAATAAGCTTGCCTACCAGGTTGTACTGTGTACAGTTTAACACAAAACAATACAACTTCCCAGAAATGTTTAACTTTGATCACAAGACTGGTATTAATTCAAATTCGTGTAAACTGAGAATTCATCAAGGAAAAATCTAAAAACCAATTATTTTTCGTACAATACAACTTATTCGTTTTACTTAGTATTGCGATAATTTAATGTGTCAAGTTTTGTTGAAAATAAATGAAAGGGAATGAAAAGCGAATTCTACCCGAGCTCTGGAATAATTGGAATTCTTTTCCTCTCGCTCAAACAATGAACGCGATTTTGTTAAAAAATATATGAAAGTCACTTTATTGTTTATAAATCCACCAATTTCTGTGAAATAATTTACTTTTGTATGAATTTTTTTCTTTTAAACCAGTAAGCTTATATATTTTCATGAAAATTGAATTTCGGTATGATTATAATACTCAAGTTGCTGTTTGTTTTGTTCCGAAATACATCAAAATCACTTTGAAAGTTAATTAAGTTCTATTTTAAAGAACCATTAGTTACACAAGGTAGTCCTGTAATTATTTTTTCGTATGATATGTGAATATTTAACATATCGGAATTGGTTATTCGGATTTATTAAAGAGCGTGGTCGGGAAATAGTATTATCTTAGAAGTTTAGTTGTAACATTCTTGATTTCCACCCGGGGATTTCGGGATCAATTACCGATGGTACAAAAAAAAAGTGTCAGTATGCTAAAACAGTTCGTCTGATAACTATATTCTCACACGCCGAGTGGTATTATTGCCAACACGTTCATAGACGAACCGCGAATTCCGTGCCCACTCCAGAGGTTCTAGCCCCGAAGGCTCGTCTACTGGGGCTGAAGACAATTTTATCTCCCGGCCACACCCTTTCATATATCTGAAACATTAACTCGGATATATTGAAGGGTACTATGCGAACAAAAAAATGGTCTTTGGCCCCCAATAATCCTTCTTTGGGATTCAGAAATAATGGAGTAGACATGGAACTCTTGGTTAATCATTGCGTGTATTGGCAACACTACCGCACGTGAAGAGGTAACAACACTTGTACATGTACTCTTTGCATACGAGTATTGTTACCAGACGAACTCTTTTATCAAACTTAGATTCTTTTTTGGGTGCCAACGAGAATCGAACCCGAAACCCCCGAATTGAAGTTTATTGTCTTACTAATTAGAACAAATAGACCTTCATAAATGTCGTGAATAATATGCACTCGAACTCAAGAATTTTAAAAACATTTAAAGTATAACAAAGCGAAAACATACGAATGATTACATACACATTTTTATCAAAATCCCCTTTTGAAAAGTTATCTAATATCCATAAACTGATATATTAAATTAACCCCATTTGCCCAATATTAAGGGTAAAAATAACCGAAAACGAAATTCAGTTAAATACTCGTATAAGGAAATTTTCAAAATTATGGAATTTTTCCCAAATTCGATTAGTTTTAAAAGTTTTTTTACTTAAAACATGACCTTGATGTTTCAGTGACTTTTTTTTCTAACATTTTTTTTTCTAGCATCAGAAATTTTGTTTCTAAATTTAAATGATAATATTTAACTTATAATACTCGTACATTAAATAGTAGACATACTGTTTTGTTCCATTGAACTCAATTCAACTATCATTTGTCTTGTTCCGTTGGCTAATTCCACTCGATTCATCTGTTCTGTAAACGTGCTACTTTCTCATTAGCATTATACAATGTTACGACTATATTTGTTAAATTGCATACTTCGCGTCCTCGAAATTGTTAATTCGCGACATATCATAATTTATGAAACTTGTGGTGTCGAGACCATGTGCTTGCCTTGAAAACAGGAAGATTAAAATATTATGAAATACTTGAATATTTTAAAATACTAAAGACAATAAAATAAGGGTAACTACCCTTGCAGTCAGGTACATTTTTATTCTATGACAACATTGTCACGGGCGACTTAGAGGTCGAGATTGGCAGCACTGTCTCTTTGTACTTCCTTGCCAAGGGGAAGCCGGCTAGCTGGCTCGTCCAATTCCGTTCTGAACGTGCTGAGATACAGACGTGGGTCCGACACTGCTCTTCCTCATATATCACAGAACTTCAGGACGCCATCTTGATTACGGGTGAATATTATTTCTCCTATTTTGAATGTGGATTTCATCGCCACGCTAAATACCCACCGAGTAAAAAAAAATAATTTCAAATTGTTATTCAAATCTTCCTTGCCAAATACAACACATTTCTTCTTGCCAGTTTTAAACTTTTTTTCTCGAAATTCGTCGAGTTTTTTTTATATATTCTTTTTTCTTTTTTTTCTTTTTTTTCTTTTTTTTACAATATAATAAACTGTTTCATTACAAATTGTTCTTGTTTAATTGTGTCGCCTGTCCCAGCGAGATTTGAGAGAGACTTATTCAGAGTTAAGAGAACCCAACGAATCCCAGAGATCTAAAGAGTTCCTGTCTCGTTAAGAAGCCGACTGACCTGTGCGGGCCTGTCGCTCCTTGGTAAGATTGATATTTGGTGAATTGATTTAAATAATCAATTGTGTACATATAATTATTGTTTCCTAAATACAGCAGAAAGGCGTGACATAATTGGCTCCCGAACGTGGGGCATACTTTGTATCTCTGATCTCTCGTGGGACAAGGTTTTTATTTATAATTTGTTTGTTTTAAATAATAATTTGTTTACAGGAAAGTGTTTTATATGTATTTTTTTTTTCTGTGTTTGCAAATTTGAACCACGTGTCTCCCGCGTTTGTTTTCGCTGTTCGCGACCACGCGGCCATCTTGTTGTCGCGTGCATACAGGCTCCGAGTTGGAAAGGCCGTTTTTCGAGTCTTTTTGGAATAGATTTTAGTTAACTTTTTCTAAATATTTTCTTGTAAAGAGTTGTGTGTTCCTTATTTAATTCGATTTAAAAAGTTATTTTGTTTGGAGATTTGAACCATGCTACTCCCGCGTTTGTTTTCGCTGTTCGCGACCGCGTGCCATCTTTGTTGTCGCGTGTATACGGGCTCCGGTTTGGTAAAGAGCCGTCTTCGAGTTTTTTCATAATTTGAATTGTGAATAGAATTTTACTTAATCGTGAGAAGAAAAAGAATAGATTTTCTAGCTAACGTTCGCTAAAATATTTCGTTGTCAAGAGAATGGTGTTCTGATTTATTTGAGACCAATCTCATATTAAGAGAGTTCGTGGGTAGGCAAAGCGCACGAAACGCCTATCTTTCGTGAAATAGTTCGCTGTTCAGTTGGCCAAGTTTTTCGGGTTTTCTTTCAAGGATTGATCATTTCTTGGTGCTCGGTTTGTCGAAATATGGAGAATTTCAACGGTTTAATATTACAAAGAAGTGGAAGTTTCGCTTAAGCTAGATTCCTCTTTTACTTAAAAAGATTCCGTTGGAGCAAGTTATTTTTGGTTTCGATCTTGGTTCAATGGCCGAATCATGCATTGAATAGTTTCTTTCTGTAATGGATCTATAAACGATACAGTTGTTTATAGAGATAGAATTACATTTTGGTCTATAGTTGTTTGTAAATTTGAACTACGTTGTTTAGTGAAACCTTGTTTGTTTAACAAAAACGATCGAGTTAGAATTGTTGTTTTGTTAGTAAGGTCTTGATTTGCTTCGGTTGGGCTTTTTGTCCTATTGTTTTATTGTTGCAATGTATCCAATTAAGGCCGAGGGAAGATCTCTTCATTCTGCTCTCCTGTTTTCAAGAAAAGAAGTGCGCGGTCAGAGAATTGTAAATAGGACTAGTGTGGTATTTCGTGGATAGTCAGGCTTAAAAAGAATTAAATTCCACGTGGATTAAGCTCCAGTTCATCCTTGAAAGGTGGATGGCTAGGCAAAGTGTTATGTGCGCCCTACTTTCGTAAGAAATATTCCAATCGCGTAAATGATCCAGTTTACGAATTTTGTTTAAGAATAAATAAGAATTATTATCTCAGTGGTCATTGAATGACGACAAGTGTTTTGAAATCATAGAATATTCCAGTTGAATAAGAATTGGTTCCTGGCTAATTGAGATCAATCTCACCTAGAAAGAAGGTAACTTCCGTAAATAATGTTCAATCGCGCTAGAGACCCGGTTTACGGATTTTGTTTAGAACGAAGTAATAGTTAAAATCGCAGTGTTCGGTTTGGTAATTTTCAAAGTCAAAGGCAAAAGGACGAATTGCGTCGTAATTACGGATAGTTTAGTTTGTTAACGGTGTAGCGGGTCAGGCAGTAAATATTGTGAAAAGGAAAAAGAGTGGGAACTTGAAGAAGGCTCTAGATGTGATTAGTATTGCGTCATAGTTATATTTTTTTTGTGATAGCAGCGGCTGTTATTAAACAATAGGTTGGAATAGAGAGAACTGGAATTAAGTTCTAGAAGTTCTTTTTTCTGTGTTTTTACAACACGAAATCACACGCGCGAAGTATTGCTAAGCGAATTGGAGAGAGCGCTTAACTTTTAGCAGGTTAGTTCCCAGTACTAATCTCTCAGTGTAAGAAGCTTGGTCGTTGTATTTTAATAGTAATCAGTCAGCCCATGCTGAGTTTTCTTATATACGCTGTTTTTTTAAACACTGAATGGACTTACGTTTTAGATAAATTCATTTGTTCTCGTATCAATGTCTTTTGATAGAGAAGTTTGTTATCTGGTCTGAATTGAATTTCGGTTGGTTAGATTCCTTTGTTTCTGACAATACATCTGGATAACACGGTTGGTTTCGAAATTCGAAAAGAATTTCGTTTTGAATAGATTCTTTTGTTTCGTGTCGGTGCATTGGGTACAAAGAAGATGGCTTGTTTATCCTTGAAGTAGAAGTAAATAGACTTCCTTCAACTAGCCATAGTTCCTGTGAGATGCAACATTAACCTTCTCCGAATTAAGGTTAAAAAGGTAGTGATTGTCATGTAATCTATAGGGTTTTCCTAGAAGGGTATGGGTCGGAAGACTTTAGGGTAAAGTGCAGACTAGACAGGCTTATGGATAGAAACAGTTGAGTCCCTTACAGATTATATTCCAAGAATAGAGAATTTAAAATCATTCTTTAGAGCCACCCTTGTCAGATAACGAATTATCGCGGGTGTAAGAAGTGATAGCATAAAGATGGCGCAGTGATTGTCTGTCCAGTCGTGATTAGTTGAGGATTTGTGAAAACTCTGCTCAGTTTTCGAGGTAATAATTAAGGAAGATAAAAGATCTCGCCTCGCTTCCTTTTACGTAAGAGCGTGGCCAGGTAGTCGGTAGTCGAGTATACCATTCCATGTCATAAAAGTCAGGAGAGAATTAGTCCGGATTCTCGTGGTCAAAGCACATAGAGGGAGCATGGCCAAGTAATAAATAGAGTATAGCCTCTTTGTTGTTACAATAACGGTAGAGTTATTTGTGTATTTTCTCTTTTGAAATTAGAGAACGTGGTCGGGTGACCGGTATTTGAGTAAAAAGCTGTTTCTCGTCGTAATAGAGAGAGCGTAGTTGAGTATTCTCTCTTTAGAAACTAAAGAGCGTGGTCGAGTGACCAGTAGTCGAGTATAGAACTGTTTCTCGTCGTAATAGGGAGATCGTAGTTGAGTATTCTCTCTTTAGAAACTAAAGAGTGTGGTCAGATGACCACTACTCGAGAATGGAACTCTTTGTCGGCGTAACAAAGAAATCGTTAGTTTGTGTTGTCTCTTTTGAAATTAGAGAGCGTGGTCGGGTGACCACTACTCGAAAATGGAACTCTTTGTCGGCGTAACAAAGAAATCGTTACTTTGTCTTACCCTTTGAAATTAAAGAACGTGGCCAAGTGACAAGAAGTCGAGTAAAGTCACTTTGTCGTTATGATAACGAATGAGTTAGTTTGATATCTCTTTTGAAATTAAAGAACGTGGCCAAGTGACAAGAAGTCGAGTAAAGTCACTTTGTCGTTTTGATAACGAGTGAGTTAGTTTGATATCTCTTTTGAAATTAAAGAACGTGGCCAAGTGACAAGAAGTCGAGTAAAGTCACTTCGTCGTTGTAATAACGAGAAAGTAGTTTGTATTATCTCTTTTGAAATTGGAGAACGAGGCCAGGTGACGAGAAATCGATTATAGCATTCGTTGTCGTTGTTATAACGAGTGAGTTAGTTTGTGTTGTCTCCTTTGAAATTAGAGAACGTGGTCAGGTGACGGGAAGTCGATTATAGCACTCTCTTGTCTTTGTAGAAACGAGAGAACTAGTCTGTTATCTCTTTTGAAATTAAAGAACGTGGCCAAGTGACAAGAAGTCGAGTAAAGTCACTTTTGTCGTGGTAATAACGAGAAAGTAGTTTGTATTGTCTCTTTTGAAATTAGAGAACGAGGCCAGGTGAGCAGAATCGATTTTAGCACTCCTTTGTCTTTGTAAAGAACGAGAGAGTTAGTTTGTTATCTCTTTCGAAATTAGAGAACGTGGCCAAGTGACAAGAAGTCGAGTAAAGTCACTTTTGTCGTGGTAATAACGAGAAAGTAGTTTGTATTGTCTCTTTTGAAATTAGAGAACGAGGCCAGGTGAGCAGAATCGATTTTAGCACTCTTTTGTCTTTGTAAAGAACGAGAGAGTTAGTTTGTTATCCCTTTCGAAATTAGAGAACGTGGTCAGGTGACAAGAAGTCGCTTATAGCACTCTTTTGTCGTTGTTAATAACGAGAGAGTTATTTGAGTAATCTCTCTTTAGAAACTAGAGAGCGTGGTCGGGTGACCAGTGATTGAGTAGAGAACTCTGTCTTGACGAAGAGAGCGTTAGGGGAGTATTCGCTCCTTAAACTAAAGATCGTGGTCGGATAACCAGTGATTCAGTAGAGAACTCTGTCTTAACGAAGAGAGCGTTAGGGGAGTATTCACTCTCCAAACTAAAGATCGTGGTCGAGTGACCAATAGTTGTGCATAGAACCCTCGATTGTGTTAATAAACGGAGCGTTAGATGACTACTCGCTCCGTAGAACCAAAGAGCGTGGCTAGGTAACCAGAGTGCGAGTATAGCCTCTTTGTCGTTGTAGTAACAGGAGAGTTAATAGTGTATTCTCTCATTGTAGACTGGAAAGCGTGGCCAGGTGATAGCTGGAGATTATAAAATTCTGGTCGTTTTACCAGAAACGGAGTTGGGAACTCAGTTTTGAACTCGGTTGGAACTGGAAAGCGTGACCTAGAGTCAAATTATTTGATTTACCATTCTTGTCTTGTAAGAAGGAAGGAATACCGGGGTTATTCTCTTATAAGAATACGGCTGAAGTTTAGTAGCTGCATAAATATTATATAAATTGACTATTGAATACAGTATAGCTTAGAATAGACCTTATGCGGTGAGTCCGTCGTCACACGATAAGGACGCGAACATATGATATGGGTCCGGTCCTGAGCACAGCTTCTGTGCCCGGGTGGATTATAGATAAGCTGTTAGTTGACAGTGTAGTGATGGGTTCGTCAGCGCCTAATTGGGAGTCATTCATGGTTAGGAAAATGGTTCTTAAAATAATTAAATTAAATATTTTGTTATAATACCTTGAAGGTATACACTGTCGATTCCTTGGTGAATGTCAGTTTAGTATGTCAAGTGACGTCACCGGTGCGGATTTATTATTGCACAAGGGTGAATGAATAAGTGGGCTGGCCGTGGGCAATCTCGTATGGATTCATTTCCATATGTTTTATGTATGGGCTGGTATTCAACCCGGTGACTTAACCAAAGAATACCTGGCGTTCAATGAACCTAAGCCTGGACCACGAGTGGCGGAATGCTGAGAGCCTAGAGTAGGATTATATGTATCTCAACGAAGGACCTAGGTCCTTCTGAAGTAAGAATTCATGTAATACATAGATGATTAGTACCGTTTGTAGAAGGTACACGTATTACATTCAGGATCTAATTGCTCTTGTGTAGCTTAGGTATTGGGTTACCTAACAGCTGTTGTGGTTTATTTAGTGGTAATTGCTACCTTCTCATTAGATTCCCTATCGGAATTATTGACTGCAGAAGTTAGGGCATTAAGTGAAGAAATTCTTGGAAGTCTTCAGAATTTCGTATTAGGGAAGGATTGTCTTCCTAATTGTTGTCTTATCTGATAAGAATTCGTGATGTATTCCGAACTTCTTGACGGAGAGGTGTACCCTTCCCCCGGGAGTAGCGTTCCGAAGATTGTACTGAGGATTCAGTAGAGTATCCATCGTGGATAATTGCTTTGCGCTAATGCTATCGCTGGACGGTGGTCCGTAAGTTTAATAGCAGTAGAATTGTTCAGTAGTGCTATGGAGTAGGTGTTGCTTTCCACCGAGTTAAATTTTGGAAAAGATTGTACAGATGGTACAGTGGAATATCCGTTTCGGATAGCTGCACGCAGTAAATGTTAGTTTTTGGACGGGGTTCCATGATGATAATAGCCGTTGATGTGTTCGGAGTTTTCTTGTTGGGGAAGTGTAGCATTCCACGGTGTAGAAGGGCTATAGTATTGAAGCAAGTCATCTTGTTGACGAATTGACTCCTGTTGAGTGTGGAGTATATACTTTGAAAAAAGAAAATTAATTATTTTTTTTGTTGTTGTGTAAAATGTTATAAAATAATTTGTTCTGTCAAAGCACTCACCGAGTACGGGGTCGCAAGTTAGTCTGTGAGGCAGCGCAATGAAAGGTTTATGGGAAATGTGGAGGTTGTAGTGGTGCTGCTGGGAGGAATAAGGATAAGAGTATAGTGCGTTCTCGAATGAACTTTGACAGAATTTATGTAACTGTTACGGTAATTGCCGTTCTATTTTTGTTTTGTTTTGAATTTGTACCGATTTTATGTAACTGTTACGGTAATTGCCGTTCTATTTTTGTTTTGTTTTGAACTTGTACCAAATTTATGTAACTGTTACGGTAATTGCCGTTCTATTTTTGTTTTGTTTTGAACTTGTACCGATTTTATGTAACTGTTACGGTGATTACCGTTGTATTGTTTGCTCTGTTTTGAGTTTTGGGATAAGAGCTCTGGTTACTGTAGTGTTGGCAGCATGCGTCATGACTGGGGGCTGCGTTTCTTGGATAGTTAAATCTCGAAACGAACCCGTGCCCTTGTGGTCGGACGTATGGTGGGTCTCGCTCGGTAAATTGAATTCCCAGTTTTTGTTGTTTATCATTGTCTCCTTACTTTGGCTCGGTGTGAATCACCGAGAGGCCTTGGGCAGCCTTAAGAGTCCGGGTTGGGGGAAGCTAGCCTCCCAACCGATAAAGGTTTTGAAGATGGCCTGAGAATACATCTGGGATGGATTGCTGTGTGTCTCCATCACGGGCCTCATGAACCCATATTAGCAATTGCGAATACAGATATGTTCTGTCATGTACACGTTTCGGGCCAAGGTAGCTTCGGTTCGTGAGGGTCGCGTGTCTGTCGCTCGGATCCTAGATGACCAAAGTTGTGTATGTGGTATCACGTGATTCTTGGCTCTGTTCTGGGGGTCCGTAGACGCGTCCTGCTTTCAACCGGGGCTACTCGCCAATTTTGTATTATGTTTTGTATTTTTCTTTTTAAAGGGAACTAAGGCTCCATTTATACAGTTACCATTCTGTGTGGTGGTGAATTGTTACTGCAACGGTTGTCCAGACCTTGGAGTCTGAGGAAACCCAAGTTATGTGTAAAGTTCTGTGTGAACTTAAGGAGATATAAGTCCTCGAAAATGGTTCGGTGTGAACCATAGGATATTTGTTATTCAATGTATAAAGTTCTGTCTGAACTTAAGGAGTTACAAGTCCTCGAAAGTGGCTCTGTGTGAACCATAGGATATTTGCAATTTGACGTATAAGGTTCTGTGTGAACCTCTTGAAATTTTTAAATGATAAATACTGGCAATTGCGAAATTTATTGTTATCATTGTTGTTATCACTACGCCCGGTAGTGGCCGGAAGTTTGGACCGTCTTGTGCTGTGTGCCAGGGGCGGTCGTATTGTGGAAAGCGCCCGTGATATGGGGCCGCTTTAAAATTTATCGGTTCCCGACTGTGCAGTAAAGGGAAGGGCGAGGAAGAGAAATGTGTTGTAAAGTGTTGTCTTTGGTGTATCAAGGGAAGTGGGATTGTAATTTTGTGTTGAGCCATGTGGATGGTTGGTTGGACGGAATCCACATTGAAAGGGGAGAATTTCAGGAATCACCTTTGAAGATAATCCACATTGAAGGGGGAGAATTTCAGGAATCACCTTTGAAGAGCAGCTGGTTCATAGGTTGGCCCGTGACCTACAGTGAACTCACTAAAGTCAGCCTTTGGGAGAAGACTGCAGATTTGTTTTATTATTGGGTTAAGCTGTGTCCATTTCTCAGAATATTGTAATGAGAGAATGGCTTAACTGATTTGTTTCCCTCTTGGTCAACATTTGATTGTTAGTTGACCTTGCAGTTTAATATTTTATTAGTTATATTACCCGATTGTATAGTATTATTTTAATTTCTTTGTTGTGTGATTCGATTTTATTAATATTGTATCGATTTCCTGTAATCGTGTACCATTGTGCATTGTTTTGTTTTGTATCAATTCCTGTAACTTGTACCATTGTGCGTTGTTTTGTTTTGTATCAATTTCTTGTAATCTTGTACCATTGTGTATTTTTTTTTGTGTAAGGAGTTGGGAAGGATTGTTTCCCGCTCCTGTGTAACCGGCTATGTGTTGAAGTTAAATTGTTTAGGAGCCTAGTTAAGGAAAGGTTTTACGTGGTTCCCTTCCTCGTGGTCGGTCTTACACCAATTAAGACTACACCTATGGCAAATGCTGACTAGAGATAAATCGGCCACGAAACCGTATCCGGTGAGGGGTACATACACCCCTCGCTCCTTAGAATCATCTCTCGGACTGATGCGTCTGTGATATACGGAGGATAATTTTTTTTTTGTTTGTTTTTTTTTGTTCTTTCAATAACTTAGGGTGGGGTGTTACGACTATATTTGTTAAATTGCATACTTCGCGTCCTCGAAATTGTTAATTCGCGACATATCATAATTTATGAAACTTGTGGTGTCGAGACCATGTGCTTGCCTTGAAAACAGGAAGATTAAAATATTATGAAATACTTGAATATTTTAAAATACTAAAGACAATAAAATAAGGGTAACTACCCTTGCAGTCAGGTACATTTTTATTCTATGACAACATTGTCACGGGCGACTTAGAGGTCGAGATTGGCAGCACTGTCTCTTTGTACTTCCTTGCCAAGGGGAAGCCGGCTAGCTGGCTCGTCCAATTCCGTTCTGAACGTGCTGAGATACAGACGTGGGTCCGACACTGCTCTTCCTCATATATCACAGAACTTCAGGACGCCATCTTGATTACGGGTGAATATTATTTCTCCTATTTTGAATGTGGATTTCATCGCCACGCTAAATACCCACCGAGTAAAAAAAAATAATTTCAAATTGTTATTCAAATCTTCCTTGCCAAATACAACACATTTCTTCTTGCCAGTTTTAAACTTTTTTTCTCGAAATTCGTCGAGTTTTTTTTATATATTCTTTTTTCTTTTTTTTCTTTTTTTTCTTTTTTTTACAATATAATAAACTGTTTCATTACAAATTGTTCTTGTTTAATTGTGTCGCCTGTCCCAGCGAGATTTGAGAGAGACTTATTCAGAGTTAAGAGAACCCAACGAATCCCAGAGATCTAAAGAGTTCCTGTCTCGTTAAGAAGCCGACTGACCTGTGCGGGCCTGTCGCTCCTTGGTAAGATTGATATTTGGTGAATTGATTTAAATAATCAATTGTGTACATATAATTATTGTTTCCTAAATACAGCAGAAAGGCGTGACAACAAACTCTATCAAAGTTTTCCCATACACAATTTGCATACCCAAAATCGAATTGTTCAAATACAATTACACCACACTTTACGTTTGTTAAGAATATTAAAAACTCATTTTTAGTAAGTTTTAACTTAAATATATTCCCAGCGAAATCCGATTTCACGAATTCTTTCAGATCTTTTTTACGTTCAAGTATTATGTAATTATTCTTAAAATGTTGAGGGTTTTTTTTTTCAGAATATTATTGGCCTAATTTAGAAAAAAATATTATTGCTTATTTTTTTATTTGCAACAATTACTAATGATCACCTTTGTAGTAATTCATGTCGCTTAATAACACAGATGGGTTATTTGTAAATATATATATATATATTAGGGTGATGCTTAAAAGGCCCAAAAATATTTTTTGTTTCTTTTCTCTTGGGTCACCCTCCCATTTTGTTCTACCTAATAAGAGACACTTAAATAAATTTTTTGAGATTTATTGAGAAAAATTTAAAGGTCGCTACTAAAGATTTAAAAAATCTAACATTTCCCCAAAAAGTGATTTTTAAAAAAATTTGTATTTATTATAAAATTATATTTTTTTACAAAATAAAAACTAAAATGAGGTTTTAAGGTCCATATATGTTACCCAAAGCTAATTTTGTATCATATATGTGTTACAATTTACTTTCGGGATGTGAACAAACAAGAGGAAAATTAGACAAAAAACACAGATTTTTACAAAATTTCTTTAATTGTCACAATTTTTAAAAAACTTATTACAGAATTAATATAAGCTTATATTAGTGGTTTAGAGTCCTCAAAAAGATTTTGATGCACAATTAACACGTAAAAAACTCATTATGCAGACAGCAAAGTTGCTTTTTTGTAGTTCGGGAACTTTTGTCTGAAGGACTTCACAAGAAGCAAAATATACTGCTTCTGGTCTTCATCTAGGGTCAGTATTTTGTTGTACTCTTGGATTAAGGACACCCCTCTCTCTCTGCTGTATCATTGACTACCTTAAACTTTGTTACTATCTCCTTACTTTGAATATATTCCTTGTCTTTGATCCAGTCTTCAACTTTTTTCTTGAGGAAATCGGAGCTTAATCCGGTAATAGAAAAGAATCGTTTGGTGTTACTAGTGACAAAATCTTCTAGATTTTTATTACCAATGTTTTCAATGTCTACATTAATTCTTTTCGGGCAAAAATCAGCTCCTTCTTTCTTTAGAGCTTCCACCATTTTCTTCTTAGTTTCATTTCTCACTTTGTCGTCAAAAAATGATAAGGCGATAAGTTCCTCTGAGACGTACCATAAATGGCCACATACTTTATTTATTGCTTTTCTAGCTATGACAGGGTTTACATCCTCGTACTTATTTAAATCTTTGAGGAGTTCTAAGTCGTTTCTTGGGGCTGAACAAGCGGATGGAGCTTGGAACCAATACTTAATGTAGATTAAGACTGTAAAAATACAGATTTCTCGAAAACCTTTTTCCTCATGTTTTGTCAATCTGAATTGTTTTCGAAACAAGAATATTTTCAGAGAGTAGATAGACTTTGCCATCCAACGTGCTCGGTGAAGACCTGCAGGCTTTTTAAATGACACGCCATTTTCTAGTTCTCCTCCCAAGAATACAATGCTTAGTTGCAAGAGTTCCTTGTAATCATCTCTGGGCTGATATTCTGTCAATTGTTTCTTAGCAACATTGATTACTTCATCTTTCACACCTTGGAGCTTTTCAATAGATTCTTCATCAGTTTCTAACGTCGTATACTCTTCTTTATTGATTAATTGCCAGTTTTTCTGAAATCTTTTGAATAATAAATTATCTGGTCCAAAACATGAATTTTCTGTTGTGTTGGAATTCTAGTTTTATTCCAAATTTCCAATACATCTTTGGAAGTCGAATGAGCAGCTTCACGGATTGTTTGCTTTTCCTGTTCTTTGTAATAAAAAAATACAGAAAGAGTTTCAAGTTTAGAAGGTAGTTTGGTTTGATTTAATGTTTGAGAAATTTGACCTACTAGCCATATTACCATCTGTTTTCTTGTAGAAACTCCAGGCACTTTACAATTTGCCATAAATAACAGTAATAAAATTATGAAAACCAAAAATTGAGAGTCCTAGGCCTAAACACATTAATCTGAAGTCTGTTAAAAACAGCCAAAACAAGTAATATAACCTTCCAGTCTATTCAAATTTATTTATTCATTATATAGTTTATTGTTTATAATTCCCACAAATAAAAACTCTTACTTACGAAACTTATTAGATTCACTGTAAAAAAACACAGAAAATAAATCACTCTTTATAATATAAGCGAAATACACTGTTTTGAAGGTTAGACTAACTGCACACATGCACACACCTACACTGATCATAGACAGACACTACGACTACACTGACAAGCAGTGACAGGAAGTTGGTTGGAGAGGGGTGGGGGTTAGTCTAGAGTGAAGGGAGGGGTTGTGTGGTTAGATTGGAGTCTTCCTGGCATAAAAATAAAGTGTTAAGTGAGATAAGGTTTTTTATAATATTCAAAAATTACTTATTAAAATTATATTGAATTTTAACATTTTTTATGAAATGTAAAGCCTGGTAGCGACCCCTAAAACTTAATGAAATCCAACAAAATTTTAGTAAACTCCATTTTACATATGAGAGATCAAAATGGGAGGGTGAACCGTTGAATTTTTTAACTTTCATTTTTAAGCATCACCCTAATATATATATATATATATATATATATATATATATATATATATATATATATATATATATATATATATATATATATATATATATATATATATATATATATATATATATATATATATATATATATATATATATATATATATATATATATATATATATATATATATATATATATATATATATATATATATATATATATATATATATATATATATATATATATATATATATATATATATATATATATATATATATATATATATATATATATATATATATATATATATATATATATATATATATATATATATATATATATATATATATATATATATATATATATATATATATATATATATATATATATATATATATATATATATATATATATATATATATATATATATATATATATATATATATATATTTAAATCTTTTTTATTTGTTTTAACTGCTTTAAGCAAAAATAGATGCGAATATAGTATATACTAAGAAGGATCGATAATCACCCAATCTATAAATAGAAAAGCTACGTGAGTGCAAAATAATGAATAAACAAAACAACCTTTTTCTGAATGAGCCAATCGTTTCACGAGGTACTCCTGTAATACACTCGATAATTTCTCCCTAAATATTGTGAACATTAAACTCACTTGAGCGGAAAATTTGGAAAAGGATCTAAAGTAAAACGCTATAATTTATGTTAGCAAAAGCAAACCACAACATTTTTTTTATTATTTAAATGTTTATGATAATTTTATTTCAGATCCGAGTGTTTAATAAACATTTTTTGGGTTTACTATAATCATCTTTTTGAAACAACTCATTTTGTTGAAAATGTTTTTTATTTATTTTTATAAAAAGCCTTCATCAATTCAGAGAAAAAAATACAGCTACGTATCTTTAAAAAAAACTTCCAAGTCTTTCTTTATGTAAATAAAATGGATTTATTATTTCAAAAAAAAAATTGTGCTGATCTAAAATGTAATAGTACGTTTCTTAATTTACAAAATCATTATTTATTTAATCTTCGAAGTTTACATTTTTTAACGAAAAACTAAAAAAAAAAAAATTTTTAATAAATAAACGATGTTTTAAGTGCGACTGTGTTTCGTTTTTGTAGGGCGTATTGTTCTTAATTAAAAAATAATATAAATTCAAAAATAATATGAATATTTATAAGAGATACGAATATTTATTTTCGAATATGATTGTCTTCTTAAGAATCATGAATGTTTTATAAATGAAATAAGGCATTTTAAATTATTTCATTTAAATTTCGATATACGTATAAACGTAGATGTGTTTCCATCATGAATTATATTAATGAAACTGACTTTCTTGTTTTGTTTATTTTACTTAATTCTTGAAAAAGTCTTACTATAGCAAAAAGTGATAAAAGTTGTGGTTTTATAAAGAAATATTATAATTTTATTATAAGTATTATATTTTGCTCAACATGGTTTAAACCATAAATAATAAATAAGAAAAACTGCAACGAAACAAAACGGAGGAAAATCTTATCACGTTAAGAGAAAAGGTGATTCAATGTCAAACCAAAATTACATTTTGAATAATAATTTTAATTTTTAACTTTTGTATGAAGAAGTTGTAATAAATATATAATGCTGACAAATGGAGTGTTTCAAGAAGACATTATTATCTTCTGTCCAGTAAATTGACTCTTGGATATTAGATCAACTATGAATATGGAAAAGGACAATCGCCTCGTAAACTAATTCTGAACCAGACCAGGGTCATTTTTAAATTGTTTTTAAGTTCAATCAGTTACCATTAAAAATAACAAATTTAATAAAAAATATCTTATGAACCACAGACATAATTTTGAAAACGAAAGCATTTGCTGTCTATCATACCCTTACACACGATTCCCACTTTACCGCATACACAATTTTATCCATCACACAAACAATTCCATCCATGTAAGAGCAAGACTACAGTAGATTAGATTACAAAAAAATAAAAAAAGGATTGTGGTGGGAATGAACTAATTCCACAACCTCCATAAAGGCGTTTGTAAAACGTCATTCTTTGTACTCAGAAATTGCGGGTTTGATAACTTTTTTCATATCTTGCCTGAAAAAAAATGTTTTAAATGTATCTATTCAAATTTGGCTAAAAGTATTTATTTATTTTACATTTGATACAGCTTTGTCCCAATTCGGCAAAATAACAAGCAAAAAATTAAAGTCATAATATAACATTATGACATTATTAAGTATTAATATAACATTATGACAACATAAAAAATGTTACTCGTTCTTCAATCAGTGAATAAATTGAGTTCAATTGTCAATTTATTCACCGATATGAGGAAAATGTTATTGTACTTTCAGAAAATTTATTCAACAAGGTCATTCCGTGTGCGAGTGGTGATGCATTTAACAACTGAATTCATGAAAAAGTCACGCAAAACAATCTTAATTCATGATAGCGTAAATAATTGTCTGATACATCAAACAATGGTTTGTTAATCAACAAAGGATTTGCTTTTTTTTCTTTTAGAAATTTGTATATGTATTATATAAACAGGAGCATTGATGTATTTTAACGATTAAAGAGTGATATCGAAGATTTTACCCTTAAGATTTTTCCATAACAAATGTGTTATAGAATTTTGGGTAAAATCCAAACTCTTTGCAATAAAGGTATCGCAAAAAAATCTCTTTTGGAATTTCTCAACTATCAGAGAATTCTGGATTCGTTTTGGGTTCCAAATTATTGAGTTGCACTCTTATCTACTCCAAACAAGTGAATCAAAAAGAGATCTCATAACAGCGCCACCATCAAATGATCTAGAAATTCTTATCCCAAATCCAAAATCTTTATTAGCAGATAAACACATACTCTCACATAACCGAATGCACGATAATGTTTACTGTTGAACATAATTCCATGTTCATTGAAATTTAAAAACTTGATATCCGAACCCTGTCAGTTTTCTACTTTCATCTAACGTAGTGTAGTCCCAAGGGATGATATGACAGTTTTACAACCATTGAGTTGCTGGACCGAAGCGAAATTCTTCGTTTTATTATAACCAATACAAGAAATATTTACGCACTTACGAGTACAGTTGAGAAGGTTTATAAAAAAATGTATTTTAATTATTTGATTCTAAGCTTTCTCGCCTTGTTATCCTACTATTCGACTTAGTAATCGTAAAACTGTCGAATGGTTGTCAAAATAGCGTACTTGGCAATATCTACATCAGTTAACGTGCTGAAAGATGAAGGTTTACTTTATTGTTCGTGCAGTGAGATTCTAGAACCTGTTACCAACTATAATAGTATAGACTCACGCTAAAACTGCCATGCTTAAAAAAAGACTGATAAAACTCTTAACTTCAAGTCAGTCATGTGACGTGGTTCATTCACGATTTACATTTCCTCCCCACCGTCCATTCTTTATTCCTTTAATTGATGATACCTCAATTATATTTTGATGTATAATATATTGTTCATGATATTTTTGCAAATAAATAATGTAACTTTCTATATTTACATTTATTTGGTTGGTCGAAACATCAAAATATAAGTGAATCGTACTTCCCAAAGACCATACATTTTATTAATAATACCTATAATCAAGTATTTATTTATTACATCCATCCATCCTGTCGTGACTCCCACGATAGCTTCTAACGACTCCACTCAATCCATCTCTGCACTCCACGGCTCGAAGGGAAATTGTTAAGGGTAGTCCAGGTGCGCCTTTCACTTGATCAGTCCAAAGCATTGTGATTCTTACTCTTGTGCGTCGTACTTCTACGCCTCCAGTGACCACAAACCATGGATGATAGTAAACATATAGACGACTTTTTTATCGTACCATTTTAACGCTTATAATGGAACTTGATTTAGTTATTCGAATTCTACCTTTTTGAAATTTCAACTTCTCTTTTTTCCTTTTTTAACCTGGTGAGCTTATTGCCATGTGGCAATCTCTTTCGACCCGCCAGAAAGATTTTAATGGACCCTAAATGAAAACCAGGCTGGAATCGCTTTTTAAATCTGGGTTCCAACCGCTTGTCCTAAGCATTTTTATATATTATATTTTACTGTTAGTAATTCTTATTATTTTAATAAATCAATATTTTAATTAGATTGCTCGTTTTATAGAAACTTTATGCTAAAAGTACGATATGAATTTAAATATTTTCTCAAGCAAGAAAACGGTTTGAATTCGATTATATTTTTCCTTGCCAAAATGGAACTTGAAAATATACTTATTAGAATAAACCGCAAATGTAGGGGCGTAACAAATAAAAATCTGACCATGGGACCTTATTTTTTATAGTTCGAGATCAATATATTATGGACATTTTTAAATTATTTTTTTTATCAAAACCCGAGACAAAACGATAAATAGGGGAAATCTATGTACAGTATCAGTAAATTTTGTGTAATTTATATGAATATATCCTTAGGGAAATAGTTTAAACTCTCTTATTTTATTTATTTTCTGTCGTTATGAATATTTAATTTTTATATATATTATAACTTTTTAACTTTATTACTCCTTGGGGATTTATTTATTAATTTTCAAAATAAAACACATTTAAGTATCCTTTATAAATCACATTAACAAATATAAAACAAAAGAAAACTTTTAAACGTTTTCCAAAATGTTAAAAATTCAGGATACATATGGTACATCTTTCAAAATAGGATTCATGAAAAGTACAACGTTAAGTAAAACAAGCAGAATAAACAAAATTCAAATAAAATTAATTAACCTCAATCAACAAAATAAAATTTAGTAACAAAAAAACGGTTGGATGACAAATCACAAAAAAAATACCTAATATATGTAATACAATAAAACCACTCTTTTAGTTAACGCGTAGGATTTAGGAAATTCTGTAGAAGAGCCCTTCTGATCTCAATAAAATGTACATTAAATATATACACTAAACCAGACATAAAGTTACCAAAATTGTTATTTTCTCACGATGGATAAATTAAATTAGTTAACAAATTGCTAAACCTCTCGAGTAGTAAGATATTTAAAAAAAATTAAAACGTCGTTTCTTCAGTTGGTAAAACATGTAACTAGCCGATAAATGATTAACTTGTGTGGTATCATAAATAGATGTCATTGGTTTCCATCCTGACGTGATCTGGAAATATTCGAGAAATAATCACTGCACCCCAACCGCGGGGCCATACGCTATCTGATTCAGTATTTCATGGCCCCACGGTTGGGGTGGTACTTGCGGAGAGGTTTGAATGTTAAAAGTTTCGTTTGTTTCTAGCAGGAGTGTGGAAACCTATTTGAGCTGTTGTATTGGGGCCATCAACGATTTTGTGAAAAACCTTATACAGAATATCAAACTGGATCTTTTCAGAGAGATAATTATTCCTTTCAGAGAGTTTAAAAAGTCGAGTATAAGTCAATAGGAGATCGTAGTGAAGCCTGTTAGGTGTGTTATCGAGAGGAAAATTAATATGTTACAGAAATATATTCTGGATCCTTTCAATTGTGTTCGAATGGATAAGATATAATAGTAAGTGACCAAATAATTAAATAATACGAGTACTTTAATACGAGTATACTTCTTAAGAGCGATTCGTAGAGCACTTGCAATGTACGAGTAGATGGTTAACTAAAAGTCTTGCCAATTTTCGAAACATTTTTAAAAGATTTATTTTCATTTAACTTCTTCGAATAAATCAGCTTCGGTGTTAAATTATTTCGGTATCTTTCGGAAAATAATATTTGAGTAAAAGTTATGAGGGAAATAAAAGACAAATCTCGAGGAAAATAGTGATAATGGTGAGAATTGTACATGAGTTAGAGATAAATAATGTTAGTTTAGTTCTTTAAAATTTTAAATTAATTGCTAGGAATGAAGCATATTTGATTTAATCAGGAAGATCGTTTCAAAATTTGGCTGAGTGAACCACAAAAGATGATGTATGACCCATTGGAATATAAAGGATTTTTCTCTTACTAGATCGGAGGGACAGTACACGATCAGAAAGAAAATTGAATGTTTCACGAGGATACTGAGACAGCTTGAAAAAACATTACTATTATTAAAGGTAAAAAAATAAAATGGCCTAAGAAAAGAATTTTCTCTTCACGTGTAAAGGTTGGCTACTTTAAAATAAAAATCTACGCAAGGGGTTAGAAAAATTTACGGTTGTAAAAAAATATTTTTCTGTACTTTTTTAACAAAATGAAAGTTTAGTTGTGCTAGGTTTTAAAATCTGAACTGGCTTGCCTGTATTTTACTACTGATATACAAAACATATACATAGTTTTGTATTCTCTATTTGGAAATGCATGGACCCAGGGAAGGTGGAGAGAGTATGCCGTGAATGTAAAGTATAGTGCTTTATCCTCTGCGATAAGAAAATTACGTGATAGTATGTATAGGTATATGGACTAGTTCATAAGGTGACTGTCTTCTTCTTTAAAAAAAAACTATTCCCGTTGTTACCCAAATTATTTTTAAAACTGATCCCGTTGGTACCCAAATTATTTTAAAAACTTTTCTCGTTAGTACCCAAATTATTTCAAAGGTTTCAGTTTGGTTTTCACTTCAGGTTTCTTTAGCATCTTTCTGATTGGTTGTGTTATATACACAGATTCATATGTCAAAATCTAACACTACCGCATATTGATAAACGCGACTTCAGAATACATACACATTTTCCTTGTCTAGAGCAGTGATTCTTAACATTTTCAAAGTCTCGGAACACTTTTGATTTTAAGACAATTTTGTGTAACATCAAAATCACTAAGGTCATAAATAAAAAAACAAAACAAGAACTAACATACCACTTATTAAAAATTATGGACAAAAGATTACATTTTAATGAAGAAAGAAAACTTTAATTGAGAAAAAATAATATATTTGTAAGAATTTTAACTAAAATAACTCCTTTATAAAAATGGAACGTTTTAAAATCAATTTTATTGCGATACCTGACCTTGTCGGCTTTTGTAGATTTCAGCAATATCAGGTCTAGTATACGAGTATGATATACGAGTAGCCACCCTATTTTATTGCGATACCTGACCTTGTCGGCTTTTGTAGATTTCAGCAATATCAGGTCTAGTATACGAGTATGATATACGAGTAGCCACCCTATTTTATTGCGATACCTGACCTTGTCGGCTTTTGTAGATTTCAGCAATATCAGGTCTAGTATACGAGTATGATATACGAGTAGCCACCCAATTTTTTTCTTCCATGTAAGTAATTCATTCGCATTTTTTTAGTTTTAATAATGGTTAATGTTGAGAAACCGGACTCACATAAATACGATGTTAAAAATCATAGCAACATTTTCTTAGATATATGTTTGTTAATTCTTATATGTTATATGTATATGGAAGGAATCTTACTTAAATATATTATGTCTTATAATGTTTACACACAAAACATAAACACATCGAAATGGAATGTATCAAACCAAACGCGAGAATGACATGTAACAGAGACGCTTGCTTAGGTTGTTCACAGGAAAATGCAAGTTGCATTTTGTCAACGCCGAAGTTCGTTCAAGCGTAATTGCTAGATTTCTAGCTATTACAAGTTCACGGATTACTAGTTTTCCGAGGAACACCGGTTAAGAACCACTGGTCTAGGTTATTGTTCATGTTCGAAATCAGGAGAATATCGTTAAAGGGTTGAATTTTTTACAAAAATACTAGATGCCAGTAATACACGTACCTATGTCCTTTTTCGATCACGTGAAAACATGGGACCGAGACTCGACGCAAATCGTTTTTATCATGTTGAAACACGGGGTCGGGATCAAGAGAGTGTAAGTTCAAAAATGCCATTAAATGTGCAAAGTTGATATTTTCTACGGGAATTCGCAATTTATATTTGATGTAGCGCAAAAGTTTACCTTTAGCCCTTTCAGTATTTTTAATATGCATTTTATAGTATCGGAACCATGCAACTTAATTATATCCAAGTTGATTGCGCGCTAAGAGCGGGTATAAAGGTTTTAAAACTTCGAGTGAATCAAAATATTTTATGGTTCATATATTTTTTTTTGACACATTCATATTAATTTCTTATGACAGATTCATATTGATTTCTTTTGAGACCGAACAATTAACTCGTGCACAATAATAACATTCTGTGAACATTTTTTCAAAGATTGCGTCAAATATCGCCTCTTCTTATTTCGCCTAAAAAAGGATGCAATACGGGTATCCCTCGTGATCTAGTATAATTGTCAGCCATCTTGTGAATGGAAAACATCTACTATAAGTGTATTGGTTTATAATGTGCATGATATTGCACTTCAGCAAGCACACAGTCTTGACAGATCTATACCAAAGCTCATATGGTTAAGAGATTAACCTTTTTAGACATTCGGCAAGTTTAATCTGCTGCAGTCTTTAATAAACCTATAGAGGGTATTGTTGTAAAGGCGGAATTGTGATGGATTGGACATGTGATATGCATGGGCGATCATAGGGTCCCAAAACGCGTCATGTATGAGGAAGTAGTAGAGAAGCGAAGGATTGGTGGGCAGAGAAGCGAAGGATTGGTGGGCAGAGGAAAGTTTGCGAGAGTCCCTGACTTTGTGCGTTTTCTCGCAGAAGATCACATGATCATCGTGATAGAGCAGCTCAATCAACGTTGGAAGGGCGAAGGGATCCTCGACGACAAAGCTCAGCAACGACGACGAAATTTAATGCAAATAAATATTAATTTCAATAAAATTTGCGACCACATAATTATTAATACCTTTATTGGGTTTTGTATGGTTGATTTTACGATATTACCATCTGAAAATAAGTCTCCAGATTATCATACAATGAAGTGTTAAATAATTTGCCAAAATCGGCTGACGAGTAGGTAAAGTTGCCGCTGGCAAGTAGGTAAAGTTACCACTGGAGAGTAGGTAAAATTACCGCTGACGAGTAGGTAGACCTGGTAGGTAAAGTTATCAAAGAAGTCCTATTGGTAGAAGAAGTCGTCAAAAAACAGAATATCATAATAGTTTGTACGAAATAATAACCCATCGGTTGCACCAGTGAACTAGTGGTTTAAATGAAAGTAAGTACAGAATAATAAAGATGAATGTTCACCGCCGGCTTGACACTCAGAAAACAACTTATTATTTTCAGCGTTTGCACTCCGCAAGGAGTACGCTGTCGTCCATACTCCTTAATATTCCGCTAAATTGTTATTTTATGCTAGAAAAGAGAGAAACAATGCCCCATTAAGGAATTGAACGTAATTTCTCAAAATATTTTTTCATGTTTTTCCTCATGAATTCATTTGTAATAATTTTCCCAGTAAAATATTACTTTCTTTGCTATAATGAAAAGTTAAATAAAAAATTTCCCGAGAAAACAAAACGTTTTGTTTAATTTGTGTTTCATCCGCATTGATATAAAATAATATTTTAGCTGGAGTTTCGTTAAAATGAAATCGATATTCATTTCACATTAGCGATGTGTCTTGACATATTGTTTAAACTCTTTTGAATTCTAAATGTGAGTCAAGCTTCAACTTAAGAAAGCAATTTATAACCATCCAACAATGAAACGAGTTTGTTTAAGGAACAAACTCTTAGTAGCACAAATTTGAGTTAGATTTAAAAATTACATCTTTATGTTCATAACATCAATAAACTATACATGTAATCAGTCAATATATTGGGGTTGTCTAACAAGTAATTGCGTTTTTTCGGTCAAATGTAAACGAAATATTTCAGCAAATAGTTGTAGATAATGTTTTTCGATATATTCAATATCTCAGTATTCTTCACGTCATAGAACGCTGATTAGTATCGATCAAAGCCTTGATTCGGTCTTAATTAATGGAAATCAGCTTTCTAGAGGAGACACCATTTTCAAGGGTCATATTATCATTACTGTATTTTTAAATACTGCATCTGCTGTGTCGCCATACACTGTAAATATCTTGTTTATGATTTGTTTCACTTTTTTTTCTTTCCGGTAGTAAAAGCATTTTATTTTAACCCATCTTCAAAACGAGGTCCAAAAATGTTAGTTGGATATTTTTTACAAATTTAGTATTAGTTCTGCCAAATATGTTTCCTGCGCTTGCGCTATAAAGTCTAGATTCAGCCATATTAAGATTTTTTCAAGCTGCTATGACACAATGGAACTTATCCTTATTAACACAAATGTTATTTTGACGTATCTTGGATTCTAATAAATTTTTCGTCAGTAATAAATGTGTCGTAAAATTATTGTTCAAAAGGAAATATTTATTATTAAACATTTAAGTATTTAATATTGTATTTATATAGATATTATTATTTAATATTAATTCCGAAACGTCGAAAATGCAATATGACATAGCTGTCAGTTTAGTTCGTCCATGTCTGCTGCAGGAGGCGCTAACGTTATTTTTTCTGATTTCTAAACTTTTTTATATTCACCGACCGATATATAAATAAAAATATATAAACATTTCTGTATACGTATGTCAACTTTTGTCAAAATTTCAAAGCGATCGGTAGAGAATTTTCGGAGATTAGTCTTTTTCTATATACGAACATTTACATTTTTATTTATATAGATATATATTGGGTATACAAATTAGTTCGGTCCGTTTTTTGTGTTCTAAAATGCATTTATTTCTAAACAAAATGAATGAACAAATCAATAAAAGTATTGTCCATCGCTGGTTACTACTTTTTCCCATCTCTCAGGCAATTTTCGAATTCCATCTTGAAAAAATGACTCGTCTTTTGAGGTGATCCAAGTTTGGAGCCAATTTTCGGTTTCTACAAAAGAAGTGAACCGGTGACCTGCCAAATCGTCCTGCATCCTTCGGAACAACCAGTAATCAGAAAGAGCAATGTCCGGGAAATACGGCGGGTGTGGTAAAACATCCCATTTGAGCGTTTCCAAATATTTTTTTACGACTTTTGCGACATGAGGCCGAGCGTTGTCATGAAGAAGAATAACTTTATCATGTCTTTGCTCGTATTTCGGCCGTTTTTCTCGCAATGCACGGCTCAAACGAATTAATTGTAGCCGATACCGATCGCCGGTAATGGAATCGCCAGGTTTCAGCACCTCATAGTAAACAACACCCCTTTGGTCCCACCAGATACAGAGCATGATCTTCAAACCATGTATGTTCGGTTTTGGTGTTGATGTTGAGGTCGATGGCAACAATTGACCGGGCTTAGCGTAGTATTTTTTCTTCTTGGGGTTGTCATAGAATATCCACTTCTCATCTCCAGTTACAATCCAATGCAAAAAACCTTTTCTTTGTTGCCTTCGAATCAGCTGCTCGCAAGTGAAAAATTGCCTTTCAACGTCTCTCGATTTCAGTTCATAAGGCATTCAATTTCCTTGTTTTTGAATCATTCCCATGGCTCTCAATCGTACGGAAACGGCTTGTTGAGTCACTCCCAATGATTCTGCAAGCTCTTCTTGCGTTTGACTCTGATTCTTTGTCCTCAATTTTTTTTTGGCTGTCCAGAGCGAGGCTTGTCTCCGACGCTGAAATCTCCATCCTTGAAACGTCGAAACCATTCCCTACATGATTTATCAGTTGGAGCAGCGTCACCATAAACTTCGACAAGCATTCGATGGGCTTCAGCTGCACTTTTCTTCCAATTAAAGCAGAAAATTAAAACTTCCCGCATATTACTGGACTACACTTTACAACTGCCCATCGAACCGCGAAGTACAGAGATGGATGGAGAGGAGTTGTCAGAGGCTATCATGGAATACACTATGCTCAATTACGTGTTACACGACAGGATGAAAATATAATGTTAAAAGATATGTATACTCAAATCGGTGTATTTTTTTAGAATAGGTATAGATAAAACGACCTCCGTGGACTAGTTGGTAAGATGTTTGTCTCCCAGCCCGGAGGTTGTGAGTTCAAATCCCGCTAGAACCCTGATTTTTAAAAAGTATTAGTCAAGTGGTCACTAAAGGACTCTTAAACATTTATCTGGCTGGTTGGAAGAGATGGGCATATGGTAATACGACTGCCAGGTTGTAATGTATACAACGAACGTGTAATGCAATACATTACTTTATATTTTATTGAAAAATAATTGGATATAATTCCTGTTGAATCTTGGAATAAGTATTGTTCCATATTTTTCAATTTACCTGAAATGTGTTAAGGACATGTTATTGTCAAAAAAACGTTGATTGAAACGAATTTTATTATCATACGAAAAATTGGTTTATTCAAGTTTCAATATAGTTTTAAGAGTACCACCCACCCCCCATGGGGATTGATAAAAATATTTTTTCAGAAATAAATATATCATTTATCATTTCTCTTGTATATTGTACCCATGAAACGTGATAAAACAAAATTGGGAAATATACGTCTTACAATGAGAACATCCGATTGGCCCGCGCGGAATATAGTACGTACGAAATAATAAATCATGACAACAGAATAATGACATAAATTACATAAGTGTCGATTGGAGCGGGTAAACGCGAAGGAGGACACTGTGACGTCACCAAGGCCGGACAAACAATATGACTTGATTAATATTTTAACAACGTTCGATAAAAGAGAGAGAGAAACGTCGAAAAGTGGAGTCCTGTGGTGACCACTTCTTTTTCTTTATTTAATTGTTCCGTGGTTAAATTCAAAGTAAAGACTTGTTTTATTTTGTTATGATACATTCCTTATTTCATCGCACCATATCCTTTTTGAGATGGGCAGATATGTCTTTGCCTCATCCACACTGATCTCATCATAAATGCTCTCCTGTTTCTCATACTTCTTAACTTTCCCTTAGTTTTATTTCTAACTATATCCTTTCAGGATTTCCTTGACCTACCTGTTCCGCGAACGCCATTAATTCCAGACATACACAATCGTTTTTTAAGTCTCATAAATAATTCTTATGTTATATCCAAACCATGTTAGGATTATTTTCTTGATTCTTCTTCTAAAAATCAATTCTAATAGTTATCCCTAATCAGGTTATTGCTTTGTTTATCAAATATTGTTTTAATAGGTATTCTTCGTGAATCACGCATATATTCTGCTTCTATTGCCCTCTTTTAATATCCAGGCTTTACTTTTATAAACCAAGGTAGACACTTATACACCACTGTGTACAAAATGTCACTTATAGAAAAATATTTTTTACTGTGGAACAAATTTAATCCATGACACATTTTTCAAGAAATGTAACATATTTAATTACAACAAAATAACGACAAATATCCAAACAAGTGTTATCAATAGTTTCATTTATTATTGTAATTATGATGAAATATAAACAAATCATTTACAGCATATTTGAAAGCAATTGACAAAAAGGAGAAAGAAAAAAAATATGGAGAGAGAGAAAATATATATTGAGTGTTGTAAGATAACAAACGTATAACAAAGAAGAAAATATATACAAACCAATACTAAAGCTTACATATAACAATAAACACAAATAACGCCACAATGAAGCACAAAGACTAGAAATGAAATCATATTCGAATATAAATAGGATAAAGCCAAACAATTTACAAGTAAAGTGTAAAAAAGCTGAAAATATTCATAGAAAAATAATATTTATTTAAAAAAAAATAGAAATGATTCTCGAGTTCTGCAAATACAATCATTAATGAGAACACTGATTCATCACTTGACACTGGCGTATACACCTTCATATATATGTGTGTATATATATATATATATATATATATATATATATATATATATATATATATATATATATATATATATATATATATATATATATATATATATATATATATATATATAAATTTTTGTCTAAGTTACTTTCCTGGTTTTTGTAGAAGATGCAGTGATCCGACGTTCTTCCAACTCGTTCAGTTGTCATTTTAAGGTTATGATCACTCTGTTTTTCAGATACCTGGATTATGTAGTCTTTTACCGTTTTATATCATATGCTTTGTTAAGTAATTTCGAACGTATTTGAAAATTTAATATTGGTTTTTGAATAGAGACAGTATTAAGAACCTCATATCTCTTGAACATTTTTTATGCTGAAAAACTTTATGTTTAGTATGTTATATGTGGATACAAACTTCAAAAGTATAAAACCTGTGCGGCTCTTTGACCCTACAAATTGATAGCCTCACAATAGAGAATCATGCCAAAAAACCTTGAGACTTCCGAATACTACCTCCTTTATAATTTCGTCCGTTATTTCCTCAATAAAAATGCAAAGTTCCTTTTCCGAGCTTCTAGGCCATATATTCTTTCCTCAAGGACTACGATCTAGTTGTAAGGATATTCCAGAATTTCCCTCACCTCGTCCCTAAATTATTGAAAATTAGCTTAATAGGGAGCAGTCGCTACTGTAGTGTCGAAGGGAGACAAGCTTGATAAGGCTGTGATTTATTCGATTTTTAAAAACGTTTCTTGAAGCAAACACATTTTTTGAAGTTGACATTTATAGGAGAGTAGTTAAGCCGCATACAGAAATCTAGTAAGAAAACTCTGATGATTAGCTATTTATTTTTTTATTTTATATACATTGTTAAACATGTCATATCTTCTGGACTCATTGATAAACAGATTTCAGACTAACTATTTCAGATCATTCTAACTATTTTAACTTATATTTGATACACACAGTTGTTAAGTGTCACTGTCGCTATAACTTAATTTTTTAAGAAGGTCAAGATATCTGCTAGATTCTGAAGCTCCGTTGTTTAAAAAACATGACGAAAATTAAATAAACGAATTAAACTCATGGTCACAGCAGTTTCTAGCAATAATGTATGACAAAATACTGATTCCGATTAAATCATTAGCAGGCCTAAGCCGAAAACAGTCCCTTTTCGGGATTTATCGTCTTCACTCTTCCTCCAAGCTATTAAGTAAACATTTGTTAACTTCTAAAAAGTAATAAGGGGTGGAGAAAAAAAACTATTTTATTAAGGAGAAAATTTAATATTGATTGCCGGTAATTTTATTTCACCTGAAATACAATTAAATGTAATAATTATACTACGGTGTATGCAATGTGTTTATGTGTTTTGTATCATATAAATGACAGTAGTGAGTGCATTAACATAATGGTTTAAAATTCCCGACGACACGTGTAGCCTAATTAGTAAAACGCCTATTCCCCAGCCAGGAGATCACGGTTTCGATTTCCATTGGTACCCAGATTTTTTTAAAAGGGTGAAAGTCTTGTTTTTTTCTAAGGCTTGTTTAAACACGTTTCTGGTTGGTTGGAAAATATTGCCACGTGATAATTAACCTATCGGATTGTACTTTTCATAACAAAAGTGTAATACATAATTAAGTTTAAATTGTCATCAAGTTTTATATCCAACACAGCGAAGTGTCATTTCACTCGAAGTGTTTTTTTAATGAGTTATTAAACTGTTCACGATACAGGTAAATGAGATTAAAAATTATTTTCTCGTGATTTATTGCATTACGTTTCTAATATTTTTAATAAGTCGTAGTAAATTTCACCCCATTGTACCACCATTTTGCTAAGCAAATTTTTCAAAGAGCTTTAATTTAAGCCACAAATTGTTTATTTCTTTCATCTGGCCATAAACTCCAATACACTGAATTTTATTGTTTGTTCTCTCCAAGTTAAAAGTAAAAGTGTCTCATTTTAAAGAATAAATAACCAAAATTAAAACCCATTTGAATAATAAAAAAAACAATTTTGCCATTTTTAATAACTTATTCCATTCATAAAAATCTCAACTTTTATTTATAATTTTCATCCTAGCTTCGAAATGTATCTTTTGATTTCAATTCAAATAAAATATTATCAATTGGACTCAATCAATTACAATGTTTTACTTATTCGTTCTTATCTTAAAGTAATTATACTCCCCTAATTTACAATACCACTCCTAATAAACAATACACTACAACCGTTCATGAATATTTTATCAATCACACTCCATGATATTTGGAATCTTTGACTTAGATTTATGGCGGTTTAAAGGCAGTTTAAATCAGAAAAGTATACTTAATATTCAAAATTATTATTTTATTGTTTAAATTATCTCAGTTTATTTAAGGAATAAGCCATAATTCAATTCAACCCTTTTTGTGTTTCAGCACATGGAGGCCTAAACTCGGCATCAGTATTACCTCACATGTGGGTGCGTCTCAAGTCGCTTTTCTCCAGTCATATGACATATTTAGTTAATGACGTTGAGAATTCTTTTTTTGATTTCCATTCGAATTAACTTTTTAATATCAAAACCAATTGAATCCTTAACCTATCGTAATACCAATTCTTCAGTTCTAACTCCCCAATAGTAGAGGGAATAATTTTACTTATACAATAGATATATTTAACATTATTGTCAATCCACTCTCTTTCGAATCGAATCCACAACACCAGATCTATATCCTGTCAGTCCAGAAAGATACAACTGTGATGGCATAGGGACTTCCCTTCTGCAAGCCTTCTTCCAAGCAGCTAACAGGGTACAGTGGGCAAACCATCAGGTACGACATTGATTGAATGTCATCACACATGCATAGTGTTAGGTCCTCTGTATCAATCATCTATCTGAGGAGATTCTCTTTTGATTGACGAAGACAGATTTAATTATGAGGTTTTGAATTGGTAGCTTTATAAATTAACGTATTTTGATATTGTTCAGTCAATGAGTTACTAAAACAAATATACCATGTACTCGAAATGGACTGCATCAAAATTGGCTAAAACGATAGTCTACAATAATATTTTAGTGCCATCTTTGATGAGTGAAACGTGGGCGTAAAAAACACTGAAAAATCCGAATAAATGCTGTAGAAACGCGTGTACCGAGAAAAAATACACGAAATGGCAAAGTATAACAGAATTCGGAATAAAAAGATAAGGGATGGATGTGAATTTAAGGCTGATGTGTTAAGTAAAATGAAGAAGAGCACGCTGAGATAGTTTGGGCATGTGGAACGAATTAATAAAGAAAGACTAACAAAACAGATATACAATACAGATGTGAGGAAAAGGCGTGTAAGAGCAAGAACAAAATACGCTTAGATCAAGTAAATGATATTTTGAAAGAAAGAAAAGTAAGAAAAAACAGAAATCGTAGAAGTTGCACGAGAAAGTGTATGGATGAGGAAGATGCGAAATATGTGTGTTGAGATTGTAAAGTCTGGCACTGTATCTTCTCTATCTAACCCAGCAGGCAAACGGCGTGATGTGATGTATGATTTGTTTTTTTTTTTTGTAATTATGTGTGGGCGATGTCGTTATTCTTTTTCAAATATAAAAGCCCCTCGTGCAATTAATACTGGAAAATAAACAGATAATACGAAAAATTATGTTTTTAATTGCTCTGTTAATTGCTTTTTTTTTCAATTTAAAATTGAAACACGGCATTGATACGACATTTCAAATTCCATATTGAAATAGAGATAAAACTCTTTAGTGGAAATTGTAATATTTGTTCAATTTAAAAATCAACAGCCTTTTTTTATTAACCACAGTCACTAATTGAACCTTTATTTGTTTTCAGATGCGGTCAAGATGCATAAAAAAATCCAATTTAAAATACCTAACCAACCCTACAAATTTTGGTTACGCATCGAATGGCTTACTTCAAACAATTTTCCAGTCACGTAAATATTAATTAAATAAAGTGAATGGCTAAACTGGGTGTTACAAATAACGGCATGTATCAAAGCGAAATGTACGAAAACAAAAAAATACGAACAATTAGACGAAAAAATGAAACTCCACCCAAAAAATACCATCCACAATATGTCGGGGTTTAAAAAACAATTAATTTTCATTTGGACATAACTCCGGATGTTTTATTGGTATTAATTAAAACCATTATGCCTGTTAATCACAGCAAAACCTGGCCTATATGCACCATGGCAAAAGTGGAGCTTAGGATGGACCCGCAGGGAAAAGCTTTCACCTCATTGGCCGGTGCCCCGTTAGGAAAAGTAACCAAAAGCTCTACTTATGTCCAAACAATGCCGCTCCATTGTCAGTGTTCAAATGTTCAAGACATTCAATGCGAAACGCTGAAAGACGACACACGTGTTTGTTTTGAAGACTTTTTTATCAATCGTGTAGATGTTGATTCTAAATCTGTAAAGAAAGACGTTAAAAAAAGCCCCAAGAAAGAAGTCAAATTTGACGACATCTGCGAGGAATTGAAATATGAGGATCCTGTTTACATAAAAGAAAATGGAACATTTGAATCAAACGATCTTTCAATAACAGATCTGATTACGCTAAAAGGGAACAAAAAGAAAAATCAAACATCTAAAGTGGACTCGAACAAATGCTTTGATAAAATCGAAAAATTCAACGATGTCGCGAGCAAACACAATAAAGTGAACGGCACCATTCATAGCAAACTTAACGATCATGGAAAAGGGACAACAAAATGTGGTAAAAAGTCAAAATGTGGGTGTAAAAAGGGCAATAAACCTCCGTGTCCTGTGAGCTCTACTTATGAATGTACTCTTTCAAGAAACGATTGTGATTTCGGGAGGTGTAACTGTCAACTGAAAAAAAATACTGGCTGTGCTTATGGATTTAAAGATTGTGATTATAACTCTTCGCACCAACCAAAAATTGATAGAAATAAGGAAGATACTCATGGAGACAAATCGAGAAAACCTTCAATATCTGAATCCGAAATGACTGTCAGTACAGTGCTACGTTCTAATTCGTGTGATTCTAATTATTTGTATAACTTTAATCAATTAAGAAAACTAAGGAACTCTTTAGATAACAATACCAAAGGGGAACCTTCGTATCAACCGAATCTTTTCAAGTACAATTCGAAGATTTCTTATTGTATCCAGCTGCTAGCTCTGTCACCAAACACGCTATTGAAATCAGTTCACTTTCCACCAATTTTAGAAAGAAGGTATTCAAACTCATCGATGTCTTCTGTTTGTAAATGGATACCGACACCATCAGCACCAACATTCAGCAAAGACAAGTTCCAAGCCTTTGCCAAAAAGGGAAGATCTAAAAGCGTGAGTCATATGAGTGTTGAGAAAATCGGAACCCCGCCTCAAGCAACCTTTCGAAGATGTAACAGCACTATTGAACCACTAAAACGAAGACAAAGTGAAATTGTTGCAAATGAAATAGCAAATGGTGATGGAATATTGTCCAAAACACCTCTTAGTGCAAGAAAAACTCAGACTTTGTATAGGCACTACTATCCAGAAGGGGGGTGGGGATGGACAATTATAGTGGTTTGTGTTATCGTATCTATTTTGGATCATGGGATGCAGCTGGCTGCTGCAATGCTGGTCAAACCAGCTGCTGAGAAATTTGGAGTCTCCGCTGTACATGCCGCAGGTAAGTGTTCATTCTTATCGATACTGTCATGGTTATTTTCAAATATAATTTCATTGTTCTCATCGCAAGGTATATTAAATAACAATCTATTCAAAAGTATAATTTCAGGAATGTTCTTCAGATAAAAAAACGTTTGTCTACCTTCCAATAACGAAATGTACAGAAATTGGAAAATGAAATTTACAGGAGACACTCGATAACGTTTCCATCAACAAGGGTATCCAAAGTGCGTTTTATTATTCAAATTGTTGTTTCCTATATTGAATATAAATTTGATATAAAATCTTGTTTTATATCGAACTCAAAAATTGAATACTTTTGTTATACATTTTGAAGTTGGTACGTTTTTATTTCTTTGTTATTTTTATGTGGAGAGATTATTTTCAGGTATTTTTTTTAATTACCTGAAAGTTCATTTTATATAAAATATTATTATATTATATACTCGTACTTGTAACTATACCGTCTAAGCCTTTGTTTGAAAATTCTTAATAGTCCTACTATAATGAAATTTATCTTTCTTTGCTAAATACAAAAGTCATAATTCTTTCGAAACTTACGAGCTTAACCGTATTTTCTTTATCACGCTTTTTTTATATTTATTTCTTATAAAGTTTGAGAAACTTTATTTATCTGAGCATATTTAAGACGTTTCATACATTAACTCTTGACCGATTTGAAAACTTTCGCTTTTTTTATTGTACAAAAAGGGTGTTTTGTAATCCAGAATTCGAAAAAAAAAATTGTAGTTTGCACATATAGTATTTTCATATTTAAAAAACCGGGGCAATTTTTGTAACATTAAAATAAAAAACGACAGTACCAACTTTTATTCAGTTTTCATGAAAATATTATACATTTCTTAAGAAATTTTGGATATTTATTTAACATTATGTAACCACACCAAAATCGGTTCACAGTTGTTGAACTAAAACTTAACAGTTCTGAGATATATGTGTTTTTCTAATTAGAATACATTTGTTTAAAATTTAAATATCACAGTCAAAATACAAATCTCCTTTTTTATAAATGGCTTTTCACCCAGGTTTGATGTTCCCAGCCAGTGAGCAATGATGAATCGATTTTGTTGATTTAAAATTTAAAATATGCACTTGAACCACAATCACAGTAAGGTTATGCAATGAACACAAAAAATGATACCACGTTTGATCACATAAGAATACTAATATTTCACCATAGTAGTGTATGAGAGATGTGAACATAATAGTGTAGTAAGTTGTATATGAGAGATGTGAACATAATACTGTAGTAAGATGTATGAGAGATGTGAACATAATAGTGTAGGGAGTTGTATGAGAGATGGGAACATAATAGTGTAGTAAGTTGTATGAGAGACGTGAAAATAATAGTGTAGTAAGTTGTATGAAAGATATGAACATAATAGTGCAGTAAGTTGTATGAGAGATGTTAACAGAAAGATCTGAGATTGAATGATACAAAAGTCGAAGAAATGGTGATACTAAAGTGTGAAAGAAAAAGTAAATGCGACATATGGGTAAAAAATGAAAGATTGCAGCAAGTTGAGAAGTTCTGCTATTTGGGTAGTATATTATCTTATATTAGGAAGAGTTTAGAGATATATCGAACAGTGTGTAAATTACAATGGTACACTTATACACATATACTTGTACAGAACAGTATCAAAATCTGCTAAAGTGATACTCCAAAATAGTATTTTGGTGCTTATGAACGTGGAATGTTACGTGGACTTGGAAAAAGACTGAAAGTAGAATACACGCAGCGACAATGTATGACAAAATATAGATGAAGTAATGAGGGATGAATGTAAACTTAAGGCTAGTGTTAAGTAAGATGAATAAAAGTACGTTGTGAAGATTTGAGCATGTAGAACGAATGAATGAGGAAATAATTACGAAACAGATATACAGTTCAGTTGTGAGTAGAAGGCGTACGAGAGGAAGACCAAAGAAAGAATGTTTGGATCAAATGACTGAAAGGAAATGAGGAAAAGTAGAAAGTCGCAGAAATCGTAGAGGTTGTATAAGAAAGTGCATGGATGTGGAAGAGGCTAAGGATGTATTTCGAGTTAGGAAAGTTTGACGCTCTGTCCTCTCTGTCAACTCTGACAGGGAAATGTCCTGATTATATGTATGTGTGTATATACTCGTATGTAATTTTATAATTTTATTTTAATGGAAACTTGAACACTGCAAAAGGAGAAAGACGTGTTTGAAATGAGCGCTCTCATGTCTCATTGAGTCATTCGTCAAAAGTAGGTTTTCGTAAAAGGTCGGATACGCATCATTTAGTGGGCATTCAAATAAAATATGATCCAACGTTTCCCCACGGCGGCCACATTCGCACATGCTAGAATTTAATATTTTGATATTCGTTTCGATTTGTTTCGCTATTTTATTTTACAAATTCATATGAGACAACTTGCGCTATAACAATCTAAACCTGAAAAGGTGTTGGATATCTGAAAGATCTCATCAAATGAGAGAGCTTGCGCTATAACAATCTAAACCTGGAAAGGTGTTATATATCTGAGAGATCTGATCAAATGAGAGAGCTTGCGCTATAACAATCTAAACCTGGAAAGGTGTTGACTAGCTGAAAGATCTCATCAAATGAGACAACTTGCGCTATAACTATCTAAACCTGGAAAGGTGTTAGATATCTGAAAGATATCATTAAAAATATTATTTATGCGAAAACCAATATATGATTAAAATATACAATTAAAAAACTAATCCTAATATGTTTTATGACGCATACGTCCGATACAACCCTATTTTCGAATGTCATAGAGAATCGAACCTTTTCTATCACTGGGAATCAAATTGATATTTTGTTGTGTCACTTGAAACCAGAAGAAAAATCTTTTTTTTATTTCAAACTAATTGCA
>CATKWJ010000122.1:0-36537 GCA_949825065.1 Odontocerum albicorne
TTTAGTAATTTAAAGGTTTTTCACCAGTAGAATATTTTCTCCGTTACTATTGATAGGTACACATATTTAAAATAACTATACCGTTCCTCGAAGAGGATATGTCTCCAATGGTACATGTTTCGGATAACCCCCATCTAACGACCATCCCTCCGACCTCTTATCGTGATCTAGATAATGATACTCTGTATGCATTCTGTAAATCATAAAAACATTGTATTAACATTCCTTTACATTTCCGGTTGAGTCTTAAAAATATTTTTTTTAATTGCTATTTCATTGCACATAGCTACGATCGGCAGGTTTATTGCCATGCGATAATCTCTTTCAACCAACCAGACAAGAGTAGCACAGGTTGACAATTGCGGTTTTAGAAGTAACGTTTTTAAGTTACACCAAAATGTAAAAAACAGAACAAACAAAAATTACTAAATAAAATAGAGGATAAAAAATTTACAACAAATGTCGAATTTTAGTTGCAGTAAGCTGATGCCATGGATTACCATGTCGTCAGCACTAGTTAGCGGAGAATGAGGGTGAATTACAGAGTGTGATAAGTAAATTGTATGAGAGATACGAAGAGAAAGATCTCAGAATGAATGTTGTTGGTGATATAAAAGTGTGATAGGAAAAGTAAACACGATATATGGGTGAGCAATGAAAGAATAAAGCAAAGAATTCTGTTAAGGTAGTATTTTCTTAAATGATAGAAGAGTTAGGAGAAAGTTATCAAACGGCTTGTAACGATAGGAAACAAAGTTAATGAGCAATGAAAAAAAACTCAAACCAAACAAAATCAAAATTTCCTAAGATAATAGCCCACAACAGTATTCTAGAACCAACTTTATTTATTTATTGAGCACTTCATTGTAAAAAAAAAATTGCCAGGCGGCAATCTCTTGTGACCAACCAGACAAAAGTTAATAAAGGAAGTTATATGGTCGCAAAAAACATTCAAATGATTATTCATCTTTATAAACTTTATGAACACATACACAATAAAAGTAAAAGTCAGATATCACCAATCTAAGGAAAATGAAGAGATGGTGGAGAGGAAAGAAAAGTCAGATATCACCAATCTAAGGAAAATGAAGAGATGGTGGAGAGGAAAGAAAAGTCAGATATCACCAATCTAAGGAAAATGAAGAGATGGTGGAGAAGAAAGAAAAGTCAGATATCACCAATCTAAGGAAAATGAAGAGATGGTGGACAGGAAAGAAAAGTCAGATATCACCAATCTAAGGAAAATGAAGAGATGGTGGAGAGGAAAGAAAAGTCAGATATCACCAATCTAAGGAAAATGAAGAGATGGTGGAGAAGAAAGAAAAGTCAGATATCACCAATCTAAGGAAAATGAAGAGATGGTGGAGAGGAAAGAAAAGTCAGATATCACCAATCTAAGGAAAATGAAGAGATGGTGGAGAGGAAAGAAAAGTCAGATATCACCAATCTAAGGAAAATGAAGAGATGGTGGAGAGGAAAGAAAAGTCAGATATCACCAATCTAAGGAAAATGAAGAGATGGTGGAGAGGAAAGAAAAGTCAGATATCACCAATCTAAGGACAATGAAGAGATGGTGGAGAGGAAAGAAAAGTCAGATATCACCAATCTAAGGAAAATGAAGAGATGGTGGAGAGGAAAGAAAAGTCAGATATCACCAATCTAAGGAAAATGAAGAGGAAAGAAAAGTCGGGAATGAAACACGATATATTACTGACTAGATTATTAAGAGTTTTTTCAGTCGCATCTTAAAGCATGCCAATGACGGAGCCAGTCTAACATTGGTTTGAAACTGGTTTGCAGAGTCTCGCTTCATGGGCAGTAAAGGACGACGTAAAAACAAGCGCGGTGAACTGAAAGGTCAAAAAAGAATCTATGTTTAACTTTGATGCATGGAAGTGAAACGTGGACGTTGAAAAAGACTGAAATAATTGAGTAATAGAAATAATCACGTTATAGCATTGAATGTATGACTCTTACAACTGTTAGTAGTTATTATAGTTCCAGTATAATGGCAAGGACAGCTTGAAGAAGTACGAGTAAGCTACGAATTGGGAATACAAAGCGACAATCTCTACTTGAGTGACATTTGAAAAGTTACATTCCGCAAAAAATACAAACTGTAAACATCATTTAAAAAAATCATATCATATACTCCCATAGGAGTTCTTTAAGTATGTTAAGTTTACAATTAATTGCCACGCAATATTCATTACTGGTTAACATGACACGAAGTTAAAATTAAAGACAAATTGTTCACAGTGATAAAATAATTAATTACACATTGTCCGTGGCCGACCGAGTCAAACGTTTACCCTCCAATCCGAAGGTTGCAAATTTTATTTCTATTGGTACCCAGTTGTTTTGATTTGGTTTCAGTGTGGTTTGTACTTAATGCCTCTAATTATTTTATATTGGTTTGCAAAAAAATTTAACATGGCAACAAATTCGCCAAGTTGTACTAATACAATTAAAAATACAATTGTTATTATGTATATACTCGTACATACATTTGAAGAACCTTAGATCTCTTAAGAGATTTCTTGAAAGCGAAAACTATTTTTTATTGCGTTCATAGTGAAGTATATTTCATATAGAACATGAGATGATACAAATGTAATAAAGTAGCGTGTAGCTACAGGAAACAAAGTCAATTGGGTACTTAAACACATATATACATACTCGAACTGAAGAGTATCAAAATCTACTAAGATGGTGCTCCACAAGAGTACTCAAGTACCAAGTTTGATCGATAGAATTGAAACGTGGACATGGAAAAAGAGTGAAAAGAGCCGAATGAATGCTGAAGAAATTACTTTACTGAGAAGAATACATCAGATGAAAATATATGACAGAGTACGGAATGATGTGATTAAGGATGAATGTGAACTTAAAGCGGATGTATGAAATAAATTGAAGAGCAGTCCGAGATGATTTGGCTATGTAGAATGAATGAAGAAAGTCTAACAAAACAAACATACAGAACAAATATGTGTAGAAAGTGTGTTAGAAAAAGGTCAACGAAAGTATGGTTGGATCAAGTGATTGATATTCTGATAGAAAGAAATATAAAAATCAGAGAAATCGTAGGAGTTGTATGAGAAGGTGTATGGGTGTTGAAAAGACGAAAAAAGCGTATCGTTATAGGAAAGTCTGGTACTCTCTGTGATCTGCCTAACCTGGCAAGGAAACAGTGTGAGCTACTTCATCCCCACACACAAGAACAGTGTTCTTTATTCGAGAGGTATTTTGCAATATACACGTATATGTTACAATGAAATTATATAAGAAAATTAAAAAAATATATTTTGTTTAATTATTGTATACTTACGCCTCTTTCCTAAATAGTTCCTCTGCATTTAACATGTTGAAAGAGAAACACAACCCGTCTTCAGTCAATATCGGTGAAAATAGTGTGCTGCAATTTTCAATAGAAGTTTTCCATTTACAGTAGAACATCATTTCTTCAAATTTTGGCGCAACCTGTTACAAATAAATTGTTTGTTGGAAAACTCATAAATTATTTGTCGGTATGATGATTCTATATGCATCCTAGCATCTCATTTATTTGACTGTTTGATGAGGTTAATTATCATATTATCAAAATAAAATATTAAAAGTGATAAAGTGTGTATTTATAGTATACTCGTAATTCCTGGTCGAAGACTATCGTGTTTAATTGAAACAACACTACGGCATTGCAAAACAAAAAAATTGCAAAACCTGTGCCATAACTACCTTTTCATATACAAGGTTTTATTTTTGGGTCCCTTAATTATAATTTTTAATAAAAAATATACAAGATCATTCACATATAATTTATAAATGGAAACAATTATTTTAATTACATTTTTTTGGCTTCCATTTCAGAAGTTCATTGAAAACTTCAGAATGATGGATACCTTTAACGTTATTACACTCAATTGAAATTATGGAAATATTTGAATAATATTCCGCATAGCAAAACGGGAGCGAAAATTAAAATTTGAAAATATGATCATATTTATCATATTTTTGGCAGTTATATTTCAGGACCCCATTCGGCCTTAACCCTGTGCCTGTGCACCTGTAACACCTGCATATTTAGGGCACTGAGTGTTTGCAAAAATTCGTTGGATAAACTAAATAGTTTAAATTTTATTAAGTTTTAATGTTGCAATCCTGCAAACCTAAAGATAACTCTCTTTCACTCCGCTGACAACGATACTTTGCTATTTAGAGCAGATCCTGCCATGATGAGGAAGTAGATGTAGTACTGAAAAAGACATGTCTTATCACGGGATCCCTCCGATCAACCTCCGTAGAAAAAAATCAAGTGTTACATGTAATAGCTCGTTCTAGGAGCAGAAAAGAAAACTAATTTAAACAGGTGGATGATTATATAGATACCCCCTGTACAATTAACAGCCTTCAGTTTCCAGGCTTTAGACCAGAATCAGCTTTCTTAAATCAACAAATCTCCCCAAATATCCTTAGTCGAAGTATATGATGTACTCGTATAGTGGAGGAAAAGTTGTAGTCTCCCAGAAAAGATGTAGTCTGAATTGTCGGTAAAAAAACCTGGGCAGATCCAGGTACAACCTTTTAGGCGATAAATACTATGTGAGGTATCCAAGCGATATGTCCGTGACGAAGAGTGATTCATCCATGCAAGAAAAATCCATGCAAGCGACGGTACTACCCAACATGCTGCTTTTCAACGCAATATAGTCTTGTAATTCGCGCATTAACCTTGCGTTCTAAAGAGTTCAACCCGACGAGCTTATTGCCTTGTGGCAAAATATTCCAGCCAACTAGAAATAAGTCATTGTTTTTTTTGGTTCTACATGAAATCGAACCCAAAACCTCATCTGGTAATCTTAACACCACTGATACAAGAAGGAAATTCAATTCAAGAAAGACATCGGAACGTAGATATTGACAATAATTTATCGAGTCCGTCAAGATTTTATGTTTTATAAAGGCAAAAGTCCGGTTTAAAACAACATATATTATTTTAAACCGGACTTTTGGTTTAAAAAATATATTTTCCCTTAACTTTTTTTAAAACTTCTTCCCACAGAGGTAAAATATTAGTTAATGTTTTAAGTACACTCCTTTTTAAATATTACGTTTTAAATTACCTAGCAATACTGCACAATGTTATACATCGTAATGAAACGGAAAATAAAAAAGAACAGTTAAAATTTTATGATGTCGTTGAAGTTATCGCAAAAGTATTTAGAAACATCAAATTAAACTCTAATTTGCTGATGACTAATCTAAATGTGAGTTGAACGTGTTAACAAAGTGGCATTACCCCTGCCGAGGTGCGCCAATTAATTAGTAATAACTCAATTACTTCCTCAGAAATGGGAGGGAAAAAACAATATTTAAGCTAGTTTAATAAAGTAATGAAAATATTTTTTTATTTCTAAAATGCTGCGTTGTATATTTTCGGGGTTAATTTACCTGGAATTGATCAAGGTCTTTAAATTAAGGTCATCAAAATTAACTTAACCATTTTAAAATTATTTTTAATCACATTTAAATGACACGTAACCTTATTATGATAATACAAGGTTTTTCTTTCGAATTTTTCAAACTGGATTCTCAAAGGAATTAATTTACGAACCCTAATGATGACTCCGAGGGCAAAACTTTTAGAGAATAATTTCCATTTTCATGAGCGGCATTTTACGTAGCTTACAATATTAAGTATTGTTTATTTTGTAAATAAGTAAATAAATATCGAAGACCTGCTTGACTCTCAATTGAATCAAAACTTTAAAATAGACTTTTTTCAATAATGGTATAGTAAAATAGTGTTATAAGAACAAATGCATATTTTTAAATAAGAATATAAATTTTTCAAATAAAAAAGTTAATTCTTTCCAAATTGGTCTATATATACTATAGTATACTCGTAATATTATATAATACTATGGAAAAGGATCCAACCCAATATTTCCTTGTTTTGAGATATTTGAAAAAAAATTGGATCGCGTTGTATTGCTTTTATGGAATGGAAGCATTTTTTTCAGTTAATAACGTAAAGTACACGAATTAACAAATATGAATAATGTGAAATACAATATAGGTATGTTATAATATATCTTAAATTCTTCCTTATTGATATTTGAGTACAACAGAAGAGATCTGCTCTCTGTCTCTTCATCAATTATTTAGCTTTTTATAGTTTCTATTTTTTTTTAATTGGTTTAATGAATTATTTAAAAAATAATCCAGACGATTAGTTAGAAGATGCGACAAGTTTGGGAAGACCTAAAAAAACAAGGCATGACCAAATGAATCAAATTAAGAAAGAGTGAAAAGCTTCTCCAGTCCTTTAAAGTATTTCTTCATATAATGATTATGTGCAAACAGTTTCGCGATTGAGTATAAATAAATATGCTTGTAAAAAAAACACGAAAATCCGAAAAATAGACTAAAAACTATGCAAAAAAATTGTTTCAGAACAAAACGTCACATCGTACAGTTTTAAATAAAAATTCCGTTGCATAACCTGGTTTAATTGTCATGTGCTAATCTCATTCAATACAATGGAAAGACACTAAAGAGGATTTAATTGAAAATTAAATTTCAAAGCCGCCATTAAATCCTCTCTCATTAACAACGGACATTTTTTTAAAGTAATATTGAAATATATTGTAATATACTCATACTAATGATATTAAGATTATTACAGATCCATATACTCACAGATGACAGCAATTTAAGAGCAGTGTTATCTGTTGTGTTACTTCCTTGAGTTAGTAAGTGATTATCACATAATAAGGAAATCGTCTCGAATTCCTTTAACCTAAAAACAAAAAAATATATAAAAATACTAAAACTATGGCAATGCTTATATTTTCATAGTCATCAATTTTAAAATCGTATGTGTATGTATGATATAAGAAAACAAGTTGAAGATTTTTCAGGAATAAATTTAAACACAACTGTCCACATTTTCGGAATAAAATTTATTCTAACTGATATTTTAATTTATCAAAAACTTAGAGCATTGACCTCAAAACGAACTAGGTATACCTTAAAGGTTCAAAATCTTCCAATCAATCAAGAAAATTAAAAAGAATTAAAAACTAGACTAGAAAACTTCATTAAAAATAAAAATTGGTTACCAACGAGAATCGAAACCGTAAATTTCAAGTTAGAAGATAGGCATATTCTAAACTATACCACGAAGCTCATCTGTTAGTGTATTTTTGCTTTCAAAGATAGTATTATTAAGGCGTTTATTATTATTTACATATCTCTTTTTTCTAATACAAATAACAATTAAATAATAAAGCAGTCATATGACTGATTTTCCAGTTACGGCATTCATAAGTGAAAAACTGTGATATAATTGTTATCGTATTAACATGCATTCATTACCACAGTGTTGATGCTGAAAACGTTAAGGAAATAATAAAAAAATGTTATTTTTTTAAAGAACTTTAGTAACAAAGACATCAACGCATGTTCATCATGGGAACCTAACTTTTTTATACTTTTTTTTAATTAATAAAGAAATTATTAATTTGTATTCAATATCTTTAAAGTTTTTTTGAAAATGTGTCACTTTTAAATCATAAGTATCTCACGCTCCTGCGACACCTTTTATTCTATGAAATAGAGTTTTCACTCATGACTTTTACCCACAGCATTTTCAATGGGTATGCTTAGCTATTAATCTTGAACCGTTAAAAAAGATCTACGCACCTATTTGTATACATGTATACAAATTACAAACAGGAAAAATACCAGCGGGTTAATTTACAATTTTTCGTATGATGTGCTTGACAATTATTTACGCCATCGTGAATCAAAACTACTTTCGATGCTGTTCGATCACGACTCGCTCATGGAATGACTCTTTTAAATTAACTATCGTTTAAATTAACTAAATTGATAATTGAATTCATAAATAAACTTTTGAGGCATAAATGAGCCATGTCACGTGGAAGCATGAAAAATAATTGTTCCTATTTTATATATTTTTTTTAATATTATCTATTTATGTAAATGTTTTCTTGTTCAATGCATTTAGTTTGATACAATTGAGTTAAATATGCATCAAATGTAAAATAAAAAAAATGCTACTGAAGTATTCCATATGTTTGTAAAATAATAATAATAAAACAACAATTTATGTAGCGTCTTTTAGAGAATAGAATCTCCTCAGGGGCGCTCAAAAAATTCATAATATAGTAGTTACGCGATACTATCCAGATTCACTTATGAAGATGCGCGGAACACAACATTCTGTGTACATATGTAATAATTAATTGATTGGACACTTACTCTTCTTCAGTAAAGTTATCCCGGTCCCTGTGGTACATTTCAGTAAAGTTGTAAACAGACTGTTTGGCCTTTGTCTCTGAACATACTGTAATGGCAGGGAAGGGAACCTGAAATCATTACATATTTTATAAACCCACTTACTTATATAATTAACGACTTGCATCTTTCAGAAATATTGTAAAAAGTATAAAAAACAAAATGTGACGTCGAGTATTTCAATATGTACGATATGACTTCGGAATCTTGGCTCTGATTAAATGTGGGGGTTTAGACTGATGGAAACGAAGCTTTTGTCTCAGTTTGATTTTTATTAAATTGTTTTGTTCTTTGTTTTCAAATTCTTAAGGGAGCTTTTTATTTTATTTTGAATTCGATCTATCTTAATTTTTGGAATACCCAACATACGTATTTTAAATTTCAATTTTATAAAAGTTGTTTAAGGGGAAAATAAAGAATGTATTGTAATCTGGACCGGAACCATATATTAAATATCCAACAAGAGACCAACAACTATCTAGTTTGTTAAATGCTGAGCATATAACATCTAATTTGCAAAACCATGTTTTACAGTATTTTGATTCACTTGTGTACTGTATCCTCTATAAAAAAGTTAAAAATTTTGAGTCATGACTATGTTGGCGACTTTTGTGACTCCCAATGGTTTCAGATTGGTTTTCCGATGAATGAAGCAAAAAAATGCTCTAGTCAATTTTTTTTTAATTGGACATATCCTGGATTAAGAAGAAGCGTGTTCTGGAAGAGGCCATGAAGCACAGTGGATTGTGACGTTAACAATTATGATGAATATCTGTTCAATTAATGAAAGTGGTAACATTATAATTATGTACGTGAACAACACAATATTGTGTCGAAAACAATTATGATGAATTCCAGTTTAATACATAAAAGTGGTTTCATGTTAATAAAAGTTCATAAGGCACACTAGAATGTAACGTAAACAATTTTGATGAGTACCAGCTCATTACATAAAAGTGGTATCAAAATAATTAGAAACCATTAATTACACTACATTGTGACGTCAACAATTATGATGAATACAAATTCATTACATTAAAGTGATATCATACTAATAAAAGGTTTGAACTACACTAGATTGTTACGTAAATAATTTTGATGGGTATCAGTTCAATACATAAAAGTATTATAATATTAATAAAAGGTCATGAACCACAATATATTGCTACATCAATAATTTTGATGAGTATCAGTTCAATACACAAAAGTGATATATTCATTAGAGGTCATGAATCACACTTCATTGTGACGTCAACAATAATTATGAATATCAGTTAAATACATAAAAGCAGTTTAATTATGTCCGAGAACCATAAAAGATTATGACGTCAACAAATATGGTGAACATCAATTCAAAACGTAAAAGTGGTATCATAATAATTAGAGGCATACTACATTGTGACGTCAAGAAATATAATGAATGTCAATCAGTTCAATATATTGTATAAATGTGGTAACATTTATAATTATGTCCGAGAACCACGCAAGAATGTAACTTCAACAATTATGATGAACAACAGTTTAATACATAAATGTGGTATCATATTAATTAGAGGTCATGAATCATACTACATTATGACGTCAGCAATTATGATAAATATCAGTTCAATGCATAAAAGTGGTAACATTTTAATTATGTCTTTGAATCACACAAGATTGTGACGTCAACAATTTTGATGAACGACAGTTCAATATATAATAGTGGTATCATATTAATTAGAGGTATGGATCAGACTACATTGTGACGTCAACAATAATGATGAATACCTGTATAGTAGAAAAAAGTGGTATTATATTATAATATTATAGCGAAACCTCTAATCCTACCTCCAAACTGCATAAATAGTTATTTTTTGTAATATCTAATAAACATAAATATCAATGGCCTAAACAAACGAGTTAATTATGGAAAACCATATATACTATAAGTGCTAGATAGCAATTTATTTTAGCATTATGCTACAAGGTCACAATGTGGCAGGCCAACAAAGCGCAAACAAAAATTCAACTAATTTGAATATGTTATACACGTATATGATTGCACTACAATCGTTTATTAAACAGAGCTCTGCTCACCGGCACAAAACTAAGTATTGTTAAAATCACGGCCATAAGTCACATAAAAATAGATTCGTCTTGTATTGTTTAAAATTTCCTTGGATATCATTATATATTCATAGGATTTAAGAGTGAACTTAAGATAAAGTTAGAGTTTATATACGATTATTTTTAACATTCGCCTTACGTCCGATATATCGGCGATTTAAAGCGAACAATGACTAATGATCAAGTGAAATAAAATATAACACATCATTCTGTATTTTTTAGATTAAAATTGCGTCATCATCTTGAATATTGTAGTAAGTTTCTGAAATGTGGTGTTTTCCAATATCGAATATCACACAAACAGTTTTATGCTTTTTTTTCAATATTGAATACGAATGTGTTGCAATCACGTATGACAATTTCGGGAGATTTGCTTGCTTTGTAATTTTCAAAACGTGGACGTTCGTTAAAAATTTGAAAAAAAATATTTTACGGTATTACTAAAAGAACATTGTTTTACAGAGGACCTTGATTAATAATTGAGCCCCGGATAATACGGCTTTATTGTATTGTGAATATTGATGGAGTGTTTTCTGGGGAATTCAATCTGACAAGCGGTGTACCGCAAGAGTTCAGCATTTGCGATCATTATTTTTCACATTATTGGAATACTTGATTTTTGCGGATAGCATAAAGATAATAAGTGGGATTGAAAGTATGCATAACTATTATGAGATTCGAGTCAATGACATTTTCTCATAATATGAGTTCATCAGACACCACAAATGACATTCGTGGTGTATGATGAACGAATTACCTTCTAATACAAAAAAAAGTCAGAAAATAAGCTTCAGCAAAATTAAAAACGCAATTGTGTATGTTTCCGCTGTAAATTTTGATTTGTTAGATAATGTTTCTGTTAAATGAGATCTGGGAGTTTTTTTTCGACTGTGGCTAGTATTTGTTTGGTTGAAAAGATTATCGTTAGTATTTGAGAGTTTTCTTTAGGCTTCATAAAGAGATACTCGAGGGAATTCAATGGATTATATGCAATCAAAGCTCACTATTGCTTGTTGATAACGAGTAAACTTGAAACTTCCAGTATTTTGTGCGAGAGTTGTAGAAATTTTACTCGAATTCTTCTTACACAGATTACATCGATCGAGTAATGAGTTTTTTTTATTTGAACCATAAATCTGAATCCACGGCGTGACTCACTTTGTTTTTTCTTCTCTTTGATTTTTTCTAGTTTTTTTTCCTTTCTAACTATCCAAGATCTTTAAAAAATATGTTAAAATTTTATGTGTGTTTTTAGTGTTTTTGAATTATACGAATATATTTTGACATTTAATTTTTCTAAAAAGATTTTTTTTATGTTACGGCACTGAGCCTCCTTACCTCTAACCAGTAGTGTGTTTGTATTATATTTATGGTAGTTATGTTAGTTTACATGGACGAATGTTAATTATACTTTTTTATGTTACGGCACTGAGCCTCCTTACCTCTAACCAGTAGTGTGTTTGTATTATATTTATGGTAGTTATGTTAGTTTACATGGACGAATGTTAATTATACTTTTTTATGTTACGGCACTGAGCCTCCTTACCTCTAACCAGTAGTGTGTTTGTATTATATTTATGGTAGTTATGTTAGTTTACATGGACGAATGTTAATTATACTTTTTTATGTTACGGCACTGAGCCTCCTTACCTCTAACCAGTAGTGTGTTTGTATTATATTTATGGTAGTTATGTTAGTTTACATGGACGAATGTTAATTATACTTTTTGAATCGACGCGGGCAGACACCAGCCATTCAAAATGTTGTCCTCCCTCTAATAAATTATTCATGCATTGACATTCCTCATAGATTTTTAAATGTTTGCGTATTATTAACAGCTTATATTTTGTATTCCAGGAACTCTCTTATTAGTGTTGGGAATTAAGAAAAAATATAATGTATTGTATAAAAAACGTAACACCAATACATACACATTTTTTTAAAGAAATTTATCATCCGAATTCACATTCAAAATATGAACAAACTTAAATAACGTGACATTATAATAATGACAATAACAAGCAATCAACAAATATATGCAAATAATACTTCGACCCACTGACGGCAAAAAACGAACTAATAATACAAAGAAGAAAAAACGAACACAAGAAAAAATAACAATTACACAAGTTTATAGCTCAAAAAAGAAAAGTAAGAAAAAATAGTCGAAAAGGTGCACGTAGAGCGAGACAAATCAAACCGTCATTGACATTCATACAAATTAGTACTCGGATCATATTCGTAGATTATACATTTGTTTAGTATTCAATGAAAATAATTAATTTTACCTGCCAGACTGGAGTGGAGGATTCTGCAAAACTGACGATTACTGGACTCTGTTGCCACTTGGTCCATACCTTGAAGATGAGATGGCCACATGCAGCCACACTCAAGGCGAACATTACACTCCACCATATTCTTAATATTATAAACGATTATTATCAAGATATTTGAGTAACAGAAAATAATATAAAAAAATAATAATAACAAATGAAGAAGTAATGTTTCAATTCATACAAACGAACACTTGATTACGCCATGGCAAAAACTGGTGCAACTTTATTAATTATATTTTTTGAGAGAAGTTGCATGGTGTGAAGTAGAAATGCGTTTAACTTCACTTGAATCATAGTATTAAAAAAATAGTCTTCTGTAATCTGTCAATGATTTAGAAAACATACATCGAAAACAAATGTAGGGTTTAATAGAGGAAAACAGAGGTAATTTATTTTATAATCCTTGAGCAGTTTGCTCTCTAAGTGGCGCTGTGTGAATTGTTTTTTTATTAATATTAAATAATAAAAAGATATGGTATAAATAAATTGACAGATGGAGAGTGAGAAGTGTAAAAAATATAAGGACATGTATGAGGAGATGTATTGATATACATATGTAGATGACAAAAAAGTTTTTTTTTGCATGGATAGGAATGTGTGGAGATTCTTCATATCAGCCTGCTTCAAAAAGGATAGAGTGCAATGATGTGTATATATTAAAAATTATCTTAACCCTTTTTCTAAAAAAGTTATATATAAAAGTTTTAAAGCATGTAAAATCCATTGCCATTTTGAACCAAATGTTAGAAAAGTTGAGTCTGATCCTTATCCTAGGATAGCGTAAGCAATTTTACAATAAAGTAGTCATTTAGATAGACACTGCATCTTCTATTAAACACTGCATCTTATTTTAATCAGTATTATTTCCTAATGTCTAGGCATATAGTACATTATTTTTCCACACATTCTTCGGGATTTCACTTGCATATCTTAATGTTTGGACCAAGATTCCATTATGAGCCATCAGTTTTGTTTCTCTTGAAATAATTTAATCAATAAATCATTGTATAATTCACTATTCACTTTATTGTCTGCTGCTACTCTTTTTATAATGTCGCACTTCGCGCGTCCACCCAGTGCGATAAAATATTTCATCAACTACGTTCCGTTTTTCACTTTTATTTCAAACAAACTCTTATTTACTTTTCAATACTCGTATTCATTACTTTCTAATATTCATATTCAACCCATATATTCACACCTTTCATACACTTTCCTTACACAGTTTGTAAATTTTCCTCGTTTTGTGATGGCAGATACATTTGAACCTGACATTCTTAATCCACTGAACATCATTTAATACATTCACACATGAGTATTTGTATCGATTGAACAACCTTGGCTTTATTATGCATCCTTGTTTGACACCTGTGATGAATTTGAATTAAACAGTTAAATTTTTGTTAATTCTATCGTATGCACTGTTGTCAACATCAAGCACTAAAACAGTTTCAACTTTTCATGGTCAAAATGTTTTTGTATATAAATATATTGTATGTATGTAGAAACCTTTATTGTTATCAACTCCTGATATAATAACAGACCAATAATTGATCAATTTGTGAACAATGAATAATAAAAGTGATTATAGTGCTATAAATTAGGTTGCGGTATATACCCTTAAAAGTGACATTTTATTAAAAAAATATTCAAGTTATGTTACATTGTTTTCCAAAACTGAGAGCTAACTTATGGACTTATTTATGATTGTATGTTTTAAAAAGCATCCAAATACATGACACACAATAGAGTTATTAATTGTGTCGAAATAAAGACAAACATTGAACATCAGTCAACCATATCTTTTACGATGACCTAAGCGTACATCTTTAATATAGTTTTGTTTAATATAGTTTCAAGGAGAGACGTGGGTTTTCATTGTTCTCATGTCAGAATAGTATTTCAATGTCAAGGTAAGGACTCTTGGTAACAAAAACATACTCGAAATATCTATATGAAGAATTTGCTAATAATTACGAAATGAAGCAAGAATGAAAAGATCTACTGCATAGATGTTCTAATTTTTAAATACTCGTACATTTCGCTGTCGGAGTAGAAAATCGAAAGTTTGGTAGCGCCTATAAGTTTCCTGTATTATTAAAATAATAGATTTTTTCAAACACATTTACAAAACAAATGAAAATATATTTATACTCATTATAATTCAGAGGACACGTGCACACTGAAAAATTTGTTAAACCAATATTTAAATGTATTCAAATATTTAGTTATTGTTATTGTCGCTCATTAAAGTCTTCCAAGTATTAAAACAAACTGTATGTTGCTTTATCAAGAGTTAGAAGACGAGCTGACATACTTTTTTTTTTAAAGAATAGATATGATCAAAGTCATAGGTATCATTATACCCCCGAATACTAGGCGGAAAAAATGTCTGTGTCATTCGAGGGGAGTAGCACAGCGCGGTGTTCGAACTGACGACCTTCAGCACGGTAGTCCAGTACGTTACCGCGTGACTATGCACCTATAATCATTGTTCCTTGGTTCAATAAGGCAAAAATTACTTGAAGAATCCGATTCAATTTTTACCAAATATGTTATATACTCGTACAAAGAAATATTTTTGTTCCAGATTGTTAGACAACTGTGTAAGTACGAGTATAACAATTAATTATTAAGTATTTTGTTATCACTTTCGGGCGGGGCGTCCTTACACGGACTTTCCAGCCATTATATCATAAAGAAACATCGAAGCGGTTTTATAAAGCTTTTAAACACAAAATCAGATGACACTTTTCTTATTTTTTAATCAAATTTTTCTTTAATGTTCTTTTCTCTTCAAATTATCTGAGAATAAATATAAGTTTTCCATGACAATTGTTAAATTTATGAATCGTAAAAATTTTCAAGAAGTTCAAAGTTTTTTTCAATTGGTTTTGTAAATTAATAAATGTTTTTATCAAAATATCCCCATTGTAACATTTCTTTTAAAATGTTCTTATAAGAATGTCAACTGCAGTCAACCTCACAGAACCTTGAAACTTTTCTGTAATTTACTTTTTCATAGTTATCAACATATTGAAGATCGTGTAAAGGAGAAAATATAGTATTAAACCCCAGTTATACATTCTTCTGGTTTAGAACCACTGGATAAGACAAATAATTCACATTTCACCATCGCATGTGTTGGAAATACTATCGTGCATTAAAAGGTAACAACACTCGTACGCGTCTAGGGCATGCAATTATTATTGCCAGAGAAACTCTTTAACCAGACTGGGACCCTTTTTTGGGTACCATCGAGAATCGAGCCCGAAACTAGGCAGGTTGGAAGATCAGCGTCTTATCACTTAGGCCACGATGGATGTCTGTAATCTACATATTGACTTTCGTCAAATTGTTGGATTTTACAAATTTTGCGGACTGTTGAAAATCTTAAAAAATGTTTTTCCTTTTTTTAATTTTTAACATACTTGTTTCCAATATATCTACGAGTATATACATATTTGTTATTAACAAATAAGTATATACTCGTAGATATATTGTTTCATAAGATTTTGGGATAAATTTCTAAAATAATTTAAATTTACATAAAACAATATAATCAAATTTATTTTGTTATTCTTATGCAGCTAACTGATAACTTTAATTATTTAAAATGTAGAGTAATTTCAGTTTCCTGTTATTTCATGTCAATATTAATGTTGAATTTGGTTAAATTGACCTGGGTATGTATTATAGTATAACGTGGAAACTTGTGTTTTTTTTAATTATTCACTCAGAAATATCAAAAAATAAAATTATGACTCTTGACACTGGAATAATAATTAGTTTTTTTTTGCAAGTTAGAACCAGTAAAGATAAAATATTTTCTAAAATGCATCTTACTTCTCAAATATAGATCTTTTGCTCTCCCCGATGTATTTGAGCCCATGCAAGCTTGTGTTTTCAGTAAACTCCTTAAAATAACCCCAACAAGATTTAACTTTCTTCTCCTTAACCACTGAAGGCGTGACGGGGTTAGTATAAAGTGTTGGTTCTGCCTCAGGCAGATGAATGTTGGATCTACTTTTAGAAGGACTCCCTGGAATGAGTCCATCTTCGTTCCTGTAACAGAAAAAATCAAATAACGTAGTCACGGGTTCATTCATTCATATATTCGTATGGTAGCCCTTCAATGTAACCGAATGGTGTATTTAGATATATTGAAAAGCATGAATCGGAACTAGCGGTTCATCATCCAATGTGCTTACAATATTACCCTGTACATGAAGAGGCAACATTAATCGCACGTTTAATATCGTTATTAGATGAGTTTATTCACCATAAAGGTACCTTTTTTAATTTTATTTTTTCGACTTCTGTCGGAAATAGAACCCGGAAACCTTGACCTTCAACCTCTCATCAACCAGATCACGGAGGTCGTCGATCACTTTTTTATCATTATATCAAATATTCACTAAAATTTATTGACTAAGTACAACGAAATGAAGTTTATTTTTTAAAGAGAAAGCAAGTAAAACTTTCTTGTTTGATTTGATTTTTTTTTAAGTTTTTCAAAAGATTTTTTAAATTTATGTAGCGAAATAACTTATTTGTTATGCCGAAGACCTCACGTTCGTCGAATCCACGAAGCTTTTGTGTACTGTAAAAAAGCTTAACTATCCAAGGTTAAGGTCTTTACTTTTGATTTCCCAAAATAAAAACAAAGATTTTTCTTTCGATCTTCAATTTTTTATTATTTTTGGCTTAGACCTATATAAAAGCAAATAATTTTGATATTTCAGTATTTTTTAGGTTTCCAATTATAATAATTACTCTCACGGTCGTAAGGGTCAGTACCATCTCGGTGGAATCATGAATCAATTTAAAATTTTAATAGAAATTCAATAACTTTTGTCTCATAGCTAACAAGTGAGAAGATTTAAGCTTTAAACTACTCAAATTATTTTCATAATATAAATGTGAGCCTTATTTTGGTTCCTGGGGGTCTAATTATTGATTTGTTACTATCCATAGAACGCGCACTATGTTACCGTATGATATTTCAAATTGAGAAAATATAATTAATATGCGCGTGTTATTATAGATTTAAATCCAAAATTAAATCATACAATATCTAAACTGGGATCAACATTTGACGAAGTCACATTCAAGGTGAGATATAATTAAATATCAACGTGTACTAGACGCATTCTTTAATTATTCGGCCACATTTGAAAAATCCCATAGCCACTGGCAATTTGGAGAGTCGCGGGAGAAGAAGCAATTTACCTATGTTCTGGAGCGACCATATGAAGACTACTACAGACATGATTTTGCCCCAAACTCGATGGACAGCGGACAGCGGCATGCAGTGAGGACTGAAGAAAAATGTGCACGACATACAACACTCCAGTGTGGGTGACATTCCTCAGCATTAAGTTTACTACGCAGAAAATAATCTAAGACTTAGTTAATATAATAATATGGCCTTTTTCCACAGTTTTAAAATTGTTTTCATTCATCACGAAACAATTTGCACAAAAATCAACCGAGTCGTGAGGCGTTAAGTTTTTAGAGAGCTTCTTATTCATATAATAAATTGATTGCTCCTATTCGATCCAATAAAACGGGGTAATGTGATTCTTTGTGGTACTTTTAGAGAGCTTCTTATTCATATAATAAATTTATTGCTCCTTTTCGATCCAACAAAACGGGGTAATGTGATTCTTTGTGGTACTTTTAGAGAGCTTCTTATTCATATAATAAATTGATTGCTCCTATTCGATCCAATAAAACGGGGTAATGTGATTATTTGTGGTACTTTTGCCGTTGGTGATCCTGTACCGCGGAATTGTCTATATCTTAATGATAGAAATATAGATAGCGCCTGTAGCTTTATTTCTTTATAAAAAGAATAGATATGACCGAAGTCATAGGTATACTTATACCCCTGAATATTAGACTGAAAAATGCCTATCATTTGAGGGGAGTAGCACAGCACGGGGTCCAGTGCGTTACCGCGAGGACATGCACCGTTAGGAAGCACATGAAGACAACCGTTTTTGGGACGTCTTTTCAAAATGTATGATTGCATATACATTACACTACACCTAAAGCCGAATATATTACTATAATATACATTGGAAGATCTACAAATATTTCTTTGTAGTTCGTCTTCATTTGGTAAATTATCTGCAGTTTTCTTACCAAATATTTTTTTCTGAACATAAGCAGATGCGGGTGAATTAGATAATCTAATGACCGCAGCCACTACTTTCCTATCCTTATACACAATTTTTATAAATTTATTTTGTAATATTTTTTATCTGTCAATAATAGTCGTTTCGAATCCCTTCAGGAGAATTTAAATTTTACTCTCTAAACGACGCTATATAAATATATATTTCCTTTCATTATTATTATTATACAATGCTTTGATTTTATAGGTATTTGAATTTCGATTACTTCGAGTTAATTTATTGATTAAAAACGTTGCTCACTGTGAACCTAATCTCAACTTTATCGTCTCCTTTGGTAGGGATCTCGTCACAGGTTCAAGTGAAGGTTTCTCTGCCCGCATGGGTGATTTTGTTACAAAAGGCAAAACAAGAGCATCTGCTCACTATTCAATTTATTCAACATAAACCAAATCTAATGCATCCTATTTCATATTTTAATTTAATGTTGTTGGTAACATTGAAAAATGTGTTCCACTTCCTCAATTTAATAAAATTTAATGTAATGTTGACACTCTCATTAAACATTTGCGATTATAACATATCACTGCAAAAACTAATCTGGATTTATCTTGAATTTTGCAATTTATCTTGCATCTCACTGACTCATCAACCAAAACTACATTATATGAGAAAAGATTTTTTTAAATTCAACGTTTCTTTGATCTTCTTGTGCAAAATAAATGTATTTTATTTTGTATTCATGTATTCAATTTCTTGGCTTTTTTCCACGACTCATGTTTCTTTCGATTTTAAATATGACTCATCAACCATTCAAACTATTTGCAATTTAGTAAATTAATTTGTTTATTTTTATGACGTGAGGAAAAATCTTAATACATACAAAACATTTCATTTTATCAAGAGAGCGATTTTTATCAAATGTGTAACAGTCCAACCTAGCGAGTTTATTTTCATGTAGCAATATCTTTCAACCAAACAGAAATATGTAAAAGAATGATAACCAGAGTCCTTTTACCATATAAGAAGTCGCTAATCTATTTATCAGTGTTAAACGGCATAGGTAGAACATACAACTGTTAAACGGCATAGGTAGAACACACAACTGTTAAACGGCATAGGTAGAACATACAACTGTTAAACGGCATAGGTAGAACATACAACTGTTAAACGGCATAGGTAGAACATACAACTGTTAAACGGCATAGGTAGAACATACAACTGTTAAACGGCATAGGTAGAACACACAACTGTTAAACGGCATAGGTAGAACATACAACTGTTAAAAATAGTAGTTTTAACCTACGAGTATATTATACAAGTAAATTACCTTATGAAAAACTAAGGATTGAACGCAGTGTTTTTTTTATTTCCAAAAATATGTTTTATTGTTTGTTTACGGTAATATACTTTTTAAAATAAAAAAATGTTCTCAAATGCTGAAAATGAATGTTTTCCAATTCTAATTTATCACGATTATTCAATACACTCGCGATCATTATACAATATGTCAAATTACTTAAATATATCCGCAACGTTCTGAATTTCATTCTAAGTGGAAAAAATGTTAAATCTAAAACAGTTGTCACCCAAGTAACACATTGTCGATAATAATTTCGATAGTTCTGATTTGTAAGAACAGATGTTGCGCAGTTTTTTCACTTTTCGTAAATGAAATTAAACGTGCGCTGTAATAATTCAATTATAAAATTGAAATCATTCCTTTGTATTTATGTCTAGGTGTAGTGTTGAATAAATAATAGCCGCGAAAGATTTCATAGTTTAACATCCAGCTGTCAGGTTTTGGGACGGTATTGTTGTATTGAATGCGGTTTTCTATTTGGAAAACTGATATAAAATATGTTTACAGGAGTAGTATGAGTATGTAATTAACCTCGGGAATATTTTATACACAAATGCTTTTTTACAACTGTTCAGAAACCATGTAAAAAAACTCTGAAACCGTTCACGGTACGGATTAATCGTCTAGTTTTATAATATTCGTAGAAGGTTAAATAAATTGTCACGATATTTGAGTGAGGATTGAGCGATACAGCGCAGTTTTTATTAAATAAAATATTGAACAACATTATATCCTCCTCTAACATTTTTATGTTAGATTCACGATACAAGAAAATCTAATGACGATACTCGTATTAAATATCTCCCTAGCTCCTTGAAAAGGGGAGGAGTAAAGAATGTTGATAGCCTTGGCAAAATATACATTTGTGTGCCCAAAGATAAAAAAATTAAAACAACTGAACTTCCATTATTCAAAGTTGATCTGTTTCCTGATCTACACATACGAGTATATGAACGATCATGCCAACCAGTCGAGTCAGTTCAACATTGTTAAATATGTACGATAAACTCACGTGATGCGTCAGTCGCTTCTCTTTGGTTAAACTTGAGTTCATTTCGAGCGACACAAAGTAAGACGTCAGAAGAATAAATAACATTTCAAAAGTATTAAACAGTATCTTAATGTTTGTTGTCTTAGTTATTTTCACACAATTTAAGAAGAAAATTTGACACATATAATAATCGACAGCCCTGTTTTGTTTTATTCAAACATTTAAAAACTTTTATTAGAGCAAAAGAGGCCTGTCATAAATTAAATTTTTCTCATGTAGATTTTTCTCACAATTTGGTTAATATTCTAAAATATAATTTACAAAATTAATACCAATTCAATAAGCAGGTTTCTTAGTCAATTATTTTGACCTTTGTTAATGTTAAGTCGTACCAAATTAAAGGTCCAATTTTGTATACAATATTCAGAATTTTGTACAAAAAACAACACATTGTAAGAAAAAAATATTTATTAAAAAATCTAGTTAGTTTTCTTTGTCAATTATAGGCAAGAAAACTTTTCAGTTTGTCAAAGCGCAATAGTTGTGACATTTCGATTGCTCTTTTTTAATAACAGTATATTTAATATTAGTATTTAATTGTTAAAAAATAATATTCTCTTCAGAGAGAGTATTATATGAAATTATAAATATGCACAGTTCTGAGTAAAAATATTTGTTCAGTTTTTTTTAGTTCGCGGAACGGCGTAATGTTACGAAGAGGGGAATTGCATTAAGATAAGCTACTAAACGTCTTTTTATAGAAATTTTCATGAAAGCTTACAGGCATATTGGCCAAGATACATAAAAATAATCATAAAACTGGTAGTGTGTACACTATTATCCAAATAGAAAGAACGATCACGAGCATTTAACATGGCGCCAAAGCTAATACGCTAGGACCGCCACATTTTATTGGGAATAAATCAGAAATGTTATTATTTAAAATAATTTATTATTGATATTGGTCATAAACGGGCGGATTGCGCTAAGTAAAAAAGTGTAAAATTTTATTAAAATCTTATTTATTTATAAGTTAACGATTCTATTGCAAATTAACTTTTTTTATATTCTTTGTTTACAGAATTTTTTTGAATTAGGTATAATGCCTTCTTACGTATGTCTTTAAACCCGAGAGTTGATTTCTGTTGGAACTAAGAAATTTTGAAAAAGGATTAATCTGGATTTCACTTAAAGCTTATTTAACATATTTTTGGTAGGTTGAAAGAGATTGCAACATGGCAATAAACCAACAAGATTGTACCTGATCACCAAAAGTGTAAAATAATTAAATAAAAATATATCATAATATTACAAATTTACTGTTTTACCTGTTCAGTGACTAATTTGCCCGTGATGCTATAACACGAACAATCGAGAAGCTTTCAAAGGACAATTAAAATCGTCCCTTTATACGTGCAGTGGGGTAACAAGAGTGTTCTGCGCCCGGGAATAAGACAGCAAATGTGCGCCCCTTTGCATAAACTATAAGTTAAGTATCGCATAAGAATAATGTAAAAGTCCAACGCAACCTTCGTACAACTTTTATTTTCATCCATCATAAATTATCATATATTTTATACAAATAACAAAATAAATGATGAATGTACTCAATTACTCGCATTAAATACGAGTATAATAACAGTAATTATTCAGTTCGAATGCTATAGTGTTCTAAAAAAACAAGCAATCCTAGTTTTATTTAGTTTGCAAATTTTAAGTAGTTTTCACTGTATTTTCCTTGCCTAAAGTTCCAGCGAAAGCAAAAATAATAAATATTATTTGAAATTGTGACTGAATAAAGAGTTTGGCGGCGAAAGGACGTGGCAAAAATAAGGAAAAGCTTTCCAAAAAAAGGATAGGCTTTTTTTGGTTCCTGATTGAGCCCCCCTTAGTCCTGTGCCCGGGGACAGTTGTCTCCGGACACAGGAATTCCCTCACTCCTAAACTCAGTTGTATTCCAGAAATCACCAAGGCTTACTTACACTAAACGATACCGAAGAACGTACTTTTTAGTTGATCCATGACCTACAAAGGTCGTCACATCCTACGATTGGACATATCAATGCTAATAAAACTCCCGTTTTAATTTTTTTAAAGAAAGGAAAGCTATTATAAAATTATGTTGAAGCAATTTAGTTATGAAATACACATTTTAATGGTTTAATATTTTGTACACATACAGGATAGAGATTTACTTATTTGATATGAAAAAACATTTTTTTGTACTTATTCTACATAAATCTAAACAATAACTCATTTAATTAAATTGTTTACCTTAGTTCATATTGTTAGCTCTACTATATTGATTTGCCACTTAAAATATGAAAAAAAGCTCTACTTGAATAATTTTGATTACTTGTTTTAAGTTTAACTTATGATATTTATGTTAAGTTTTGTGTACTTTTGTGGTTATGTACTCGTATGTCGGACCCATCACATACGAATGATATTTAAAAGTTTTATGTATTTCCGCGGTTACATGTGAGTACGTGTATAGAAGGTTTAAAGTTGTGAAATTTCTTCAAACTAGTCAGCTTTAATTCAAATGTATTATATCCATGAGATAATTTAATAAAACTAATAATAATTAGAAAAACTAATTGATATAATGACATATATCCTAATAATAATGACAGGATCAGGTAAAAAAAAACACCACAAAGGATTTGGGAAAGCAATCGAGGGAAACATTCAACATTCTCAAATTATGATAATTTTTCTAAAAAGTTTTTAAGAATGTTGCATTTGTGATAAATCTTGGGATTTCGTTCATAGTTTAAACATGAACCAACAAAACGTACAAACTATTTTACAAAATGAGTTTCACTAATATTATTATTAAACAGAATAATAATCTACGAAAAGTGAAAACAAAACATTAGAGCAAGTTGAAGAAATTTTGTATTTTCAAAACATGTTCACACCTGAAAGAAGAGTAGCAGTAGCCAGTAGAGTGAATGGTGGGTTATATAATATATAATATTTACTGACCAGAGCATTTCTAGAGAAGCAAAGCTAATTGCTCATAGTGGAATCTTGGTCCCAGCATTAAGATATGCAAACGAAACATGAGCGTCGTAAAAAGTAAGATGAATGCGGTAGAAATGAGATTGTTGTTTATAATGTATGAGAAAACAATGTAAGACGAGTAAGAAATGAGGAAAGATTGAGGATTAAAATAAGATGTGCTTAAGATGAAGAAAGGAGCACTGCGATAGATCGGCAACATATAAAAAATGAATGGTGAAAGATTTACAAAAATAACTATAGTAGTTAATTCTGAAACCTTCTTTTCGCATCTCTCATACAATTTACGTATCAAACTCTGTAATTTATCCTTATTCTCCGCTAATACTGCCATGTCATCAGCAATTCACATATATTCCCATTCGACATTTATATACCACCCATTGACCTCTGCAGTTCTTTCCCTCACGAATATGTGTAAATATTAAACAACCAAGATGACATAATACATCCTCGCTTTAACCCTTTTGAAATATTAAATCCCTCAATACATCGTGCACTATAATACATGCTCTACGTTCAGCATATGTAATCCAAAGTCATGGTGATAGAAAATATGAAAGGAAAAATATACATTAGTGAACAATGAAAAATTGAAACAAATTCAAGAATTCCGCTATTTGAATAGAATTTTTTCAGATGATGGATAAGTTTCAAGATATAAAACAGCGTATAGCGATAGGAAATAAAGTCAATGGCGTAATAAAATATACATACTCAAACTGGAGAGTATCAAAATCTGCTACTCGTAAGATGATAGTCCACAACAGCATTTCAGTACTAACTTTGTGTATGAGGTGAAACATGGGCATTAAAAACGACTGAAACAAGCTGAAAAAATCCCGTAGAATTGCGTGCACTGAGACGAATCAATGGGGTGGGGTGAAAATATGTTATATGACAGAATACGAAACGAAGTCATGAGGGATGATGAATATGAACTTAAGGTTGACGTGTCGAATAAGATGAAAACGAGCACTCTGAGATGATTTGGCCATGCAAAACGAATGAATTAAGAAAGACTTACAAAACAAATATACAGTGCAAATATGAGTTTCAAGCGTGGTAGATGAAGACCAGAGTAAGTATGGAAGGACCAAGTGAATGATATTTTGAAAGAAGGAACTGTAAAAAGTCAAAGAGATCGTAGCTGTTGTATGAGAAAGTATATGGATGTAGGAGAGGCGAAGGATATATGTTGATATATGAAAGCCCTCTCTGCCTACCCCGACAGGGAAAAGTGCGGTGGTATGTATGTATGAAAAGTAAAAATGAAAGGAAAGTTTGTATGATAAGAAGGTGGATGAACGTGCCAGAAGCGAAATATGGAGACCAGGATAGAATGATTGGGTGTCTGTTATTTCTGCCTACTTCAGTAAGGGCATTGCGTGATGGTAATGATGATGATGAAATAGCAAATTTAGTTGACCTAAAAAAATATTTTCGTCTCGACGTTAAATCTATTTTATCCAAATTGAAGCATTTTCCCGGATGACTTAAGGCCTCTGGAATGACATCTTGATGATCTGACACAATAAGAAGTAACTGCGCAACATATGCGCGTCACACGCAAATTGACTGAAAAGCGAACCATGCGAGACATGATGACACGGATGCCTGATATATGATGGGCATGCGCGTCCCTCTAATGATGACCATGAGAATGGTGAATATAAATATTTAAAACATTTTTAATTTGATGAAAGGAAATTAATATCATCACTAATACACTCTAAACTGTCACATTGTTTAGCAAATCTTGAAGGTGTCCATCATATCTATTTGCTTCTTTCTCATCATTTATGTTTACATTCCATACAGTTCTATGGATTTCTACTACTTACAAAATATACTATAGACATGTTCTTCTGAGTTAAATTTATTTTACATGACAGGTAAATTTACTATTGTATATTAACAAAGTAGGAGTTTAAAAACATACATTTTTACAATCATAAAAACACCTTCTTTCCCTTCCCCCATTATGATTAATAACTATACTCAGATATCGTAAACCTTATGACTGACTAACTAGGAATTCCTGTTTTAAGGGGGTATTCGACTCCAGAAATTTGAAAAAATCGTTTTTTTTTGCATATTCTTAAAGTTTGGAAAATATGAAACTTGGACAACATCTACCTTGACTTACTTGAGAATTGAATAGACTCCGAGTAGGGGTAACTATTGCACCTATAGATGCAAGGTGAAAATGTTAAGATGGAGTTTCTTGATTCTATGGAGATATGGGGACATAAATTTTCAAGCAGTTTTCAAAATTGAGTTCATAAACTAGATAACACTGATGCTTTCCAAATAAAATTTGTTAAAAAAAATTAAAAAACATATCAATTTTGTATAAAAGTTATAAAAACAGTAGGTATGCCAGTTCTCCATTCTATTATTCATAAAAATGTGGTTAAGATACGAGTAAGCAATTTATTCTATAGTTTCGCTCTGCTGGATGACAATGTCTTCTAACGTTACAAACCTATACCGTAGGAATATGATGATTAATGAAGAGTCATGATAAGGAGGCTAAATAATAATAACACGAATATTAGTATGTCTGACTCGGCCTTAAAAAAGGATTATTTGCAACCTATAACATAATGTGTGAATGTAACAAAGGATAAAAGTTTTAAATGCAATAAAATCATTAATCATAAGCATTCTTATCGTTTCTCTATAGCATATTAGAAGCCATTTTAAATATTATACAAATTTTTAAAAATATATGTATTTTTAACCTAAGTATTTTACGTTACATCCAATTTCAATTTTTTTATTTGATTGATTGAATGAGAGTACTGAGTGCTACTTGACTAGCAAGATTGTTATTGGTAAAATAAAGCATTTCATAAATATATAATATTTCAAAATAACTTAAAATCAGTGGCGCAGCTAAAAAAATTAAGTCCCAACGCAAAACGGAAAAGGGACTGTATATATGTATTGAATTGTATTGTATTACACTTTCGTTGTATACAGTACAACCTGGTGGGCTTATTGCCATGTGAAAATATCTTCTAAACAACCAGAAATATGTTAAAGAGGCCTTAAGTGAAAACTAGACTGGAATCCTTTTTTTTTATCTAGGTTCCAGCAGGGTTTGAACCCACAACCTCCGTATTGGCAGACAGACGTATTACCAACTAGACCACAGAGACGTTTTATAAACAAGATATAAGAATTTTTACCAACGGAAAGAACAAAAATTTTATCTTGCCTTCTATAAATATTTGCGAGATACTAACCTACACACCAATAGTGTTATCATTATACACTTGAGAAATGTTTTATTTCATTTCATATTTCAATTTCTTGCTGTGGGGGTTTGTAAAAATTATAAGATTGAAAAAGGGCTGAAGAAAACGGTAAAGTATCGATATCAAAAGTGTTCTAGGGCACGGACCTTTTAAGTCTCAATCTAACGTGGGCCCCAATGCACCGCATTTGCTTAGTTATGCCACTGCTTCAAATTTATGATAGTGTGAGGGTTTGTATATTTAAAGAAACTGTTGAGAGTCAGATTGTTAAATTTAATATCTTGTTATTTTGTGGTCGTGCCCGGCTTGAACTAATTCAATATGTCTCATAAAAATAATTTATTACCTGTTGATTTTTTCCAGATAAAAACAAGTTTTGTTATTGTATCCTTGATTAACATCCACGTTGATTTAGATGCGGTTTTTTGGATTATATTTCAAAAATATTTGGAAGGTTTTAAACTATACCACGCTTTAAACTTGAACAAAAACCGTGCATGTGGTACTTCAATTTTAGATGCAATGAGAAGGCTAAACTATAATATTACAAACGGATGTTAACCATTCGAGTGGTGAGCGTCTGTATATAGACGTTTTATAGTTTTGAAAAAAATGTCCAGCAGTAAAACGGTTAATATACATAAAGAATCCAACTGACTATTTACCATATCTGTTCTAAGATAATAATTATGAACTGTTACTGAATTATTCATGAAACACCACGTCACTTTGTATGTGCTTGTATGGAAAACAAATTCATACATAATTTAACCATAATTATATCCATTTAACTGGCGTGTAATGTTTGCAAATGCCGGATTAAGGAATCTTTATTCGGTTATTTTTAAATGAATCAAAAAATAATTTTGTGGTTGCATTCCTTTTTGCATGCATACATCAAATATCATAAGATACGAGTACATCAAAACAATCTACAAATAAACTTTATAATATTCTAAAAAAAATAATAATTTAAAGAAAGTCACGTAAAATCGGATCAGCTAAAATCAGATCACATAAAATCGAATTGCTGTTTATAATCTGTAGATATTTATTTATTTGTCTTGTAAATTATTCATTATCAGAGTCGATATAAGACATGTGCAAAGGGGTGCAGCCGCACCTCGCCCTGTGCTTAGCTATCTCCCACGTTGTTTGCCATATAAATATGTTTATCATTTCATTCGCAATTTTCCTTTATCCTCCACAGTATTTTCCTTTTGCTTTCCTTTAGCGTTCCGAAGGTCTTCTGCGCCCGCGGATAAAACACAAAAGATATACCCTTTTGCACAAAGTATAAGCTGAGTATGAGAATAAGGTTAAAACCCAACTAGTCAAAGCAAAGCATGTACGTGCATTTCAGACTGTATATTTTTTATATATCATAAATCATACAGTACACCTTGGCAGGCTTATTTTCATGAAGCAATCTCTTTCAACGAACCAGGAAAATGTTATTGAAGCCTTTTTTTGAAAAACAGGTGGGAATCCTTTTAAAAAAAGGGTTCCAAAAATAAGCGAACCCGCAACCCCCGGGCTAGAAACCAGCGTTTTACCAACTAGGTCAAAAACGTCGTCCTATATTGTATACATATAACCAAATGAACTGTTAATGCGAGAATTATAAAATATACTTAATCATTTAGCACAAAAGACGTGGAATAAAAAAATCGGCATGAGTTCTGGTTTTTAATATTTCAATAAGTTTTTAATATATTATAGTTTCTATGTCCGAAGTGCGAACAGTATTTCAATAAGTTTTTAATGAAGTTTGTATGTCCAAGGTGCGAGCATTATTTCAATAAGTTTTTAATGTACTCGTAGTTTCTATGTCCGAAGTGCGAACATTATTTCAATAAGTTTTTAATGTACTCGTAGTTTCTATGTCCGAAGTGCGAACAAAAGGAAAATATCGTTTAGAATTGTGGTTAAAAAAAGTCTCACGCCGACAAAGTGAGGCGTAATTAAGTATAAGATTCCAAAAAGAAAACTTTTGATCCCTGACTTTGCGCCGCCTTTATCCTGCGCCAGAGGACAACTATTTTGTACCCCCCCCCCCCTCCTACCTGTGTTATTGCTTTTAGTATTGATTGATAACATTTTGATATTTTTTATTGTTTATGAAGATGGAACAAATGAAAAATAATTTGAATAATTTGATGATCATGTAACTCCCTTTATTTATTACTTACTAATAGGCAAGGATTACAATTTGGAAATAAGCTTGTCAAATTGTACTATAACGAAATGTAAAAATAAATAAATTGTGTGCAAAGTTTTAGGACTTAAAAACCACTGACTAACCCATCAAAATGCTATGAAATATCTATGTATTAAAGAAACACCTTACAGGAAAACACATTCGTGAGTCAAAAAACTAATTGGCAACTGAATTCATCGCTGCCATTACCAATGAAAAATATGTTTTAACTGTTTCTGCTGAAAGTTTTAATCAATTTATTTCATGCAAAACTGTCAACCATATGAGAGAGACAAATTTTGAGATTGACTTATAAAAATATATTAATCTAACCTTGTATATAGTCTATTAGATTTAAAAGGAGAGTTAGTTTTTCTTACAAAAATTTGACAATTGTGGAGGAAAATAATGGACTTAAATTTATTGTCATATAATTGACAAATGTTCAAAATGTTGATTTTGTTCTCAATTAGTGTTTCATTACACAAATAGGCATAGGGCGGCAAGGTGTATAAATATGACATTACGCGAATAAAATTAAACTATTCAAAAGTTAAAGTTTAACGTTTCAAAAAATTACCATTTTCAAAGATGCTGTTATAAAAGAAGTATTAATAAACGGTGACGTAAACAATCAAGTTCTTACTTTATAAAATGTTTATCACTTTTGCTGCGAAGTTTTATATTGTATTATATTATATAACACTTTCGTTGTACACAGTACACAGTACAACCTGACGGGGTTTATTGCCGAATCTCTTCCAACTATCCTGGAAGATGTTTAAAGAAGTCTTAAAAAAACCGGATTGCAATTATTTAAAAAAAAATTACTGTTCCAACGGGAATCAAACCAGCAATCCCCGTGTTGGTAATGAAATGTCATACCAACTAGGCTATGTCTGAGATATAAGATATATATTTTATATAAAATGAGATATAACTATTAGTATATTTTAAAAATATTTTTTTTATATAAATAAACATTGTGTTTCTTTATAAATGCTTTTTAACAAACATAATGATAGTCAAATCGTATGCCGAGTATAATAATTATACTGAAAGTGTTATTCTGACTAACCCATTATCAGGAATACCGAAAAAAAGTTATAGATGTCAAATCTCATTATAACGAATACCGAAATAACGAATTTTTCAGAATAACGAATATTTTTGTTGAATCGAATGAACGTAAATAACATAGTTTGTTGAACGAATCCCGTTTGGATGAAATTCCAGTATAAAGAACATTTTTCGGTCGAAAACCCCCCCTGAGAGGATCCAAACCAACGTGCTTGGATAAAATAAGCAAAATTCAATGGTTGACAAATGAATTTGGGCGCTCAAATGAAAAAAAAAAATCTAATTTCCATTGACAATTGCTCAGCACATAACTTAACAAGTAGAATGTGTTGCCTACGAATTGTCCAGTATTTTTACAACCTTTGAATCTAGGAATTATACGTACAGTAAAAACGTATTCGAGAGGAAAATAATTAAAATTGAGGAACTCCATCTGATTTCGGAAGATATGAATATATTTAAAAAGTTTTGGGCGTATCAATCGTGTTACATTGTTATCCCGGAAAATATTTGTCAACAATTATGTTCTGAAAATGCAATTATGAAAGCTGCTAAGAAAAAATCAGTACAGCCAAAATAACATAATTCTTTTTAAAATAATAATTGGGTGTATTTGCACAGCTTTTATCCTAAAATAAACTCGTTTTTTCCACTAAGTTTTTCTCCCAAATTCAGAATAACGAAATTTCAGTATAACGCATTATTTTTATGGTACCATGAATTTCGTACTAATGGGATTTAACCTATATTTGGAAAGAATAACACGATAAAATGAAGATCGTTCTGGCTTTTTCAGTAAACCACAAAAAATGTATAAAATAAACTCCGTATTTATAATAAATTTTTATGATGGACCACACACTGTAAATACAAATGAATGAAATATATATTTAAAAGACTCACACCAAAATAAACATCAGAGAAAAATGTTATTTTTGTATTTGACAAGAAATAAGTACTCTTGACAACGTTATCAATTTAAAAAAGAATGTGTTTTTGCAATAATGTCATCATATTTGAACAATTGTCATGAATTAATAATATATTTAATGAATAATTAATATTTAATGCTATCAAGTAATATTAACGGTAAGAATAATTATTTAATTGCTTTTTATCAACCGATTTTATTCAATTTGTGTGATATGCTTTTTATATTACGATTATTTAGGTTATTAATTTAAATCTCAAAAATAATCAGTACAAATACTATGTTGTTCCCTCCCTAAAGGTAAATAATTTTCATTATAAACATTGAAAGATAAATCTTTGAGTTTTAAAAAAAATATATAGTTTCCAAATTTGATATCATTTTTTTTTTAATTTTGAGAAATTTCATTTTTACAATTCTTACGTTTCTTTCTTGCTGTTATCTTAAGATTTTTTTTTCAATTTGTCCTAGAAGATTTGGTGAACTAAAACAAGACTTATTTTATTTTCTACATGTTATAGAATAAAAATCTGGACATTCAAGAAATTAATTTTAATATTATGCGCTAAAAGCATAATTTCTTTTTATTTAAAAAATATCAGCGTTTGTGATTTTAAAAAAAGTTAATTGCTTACCACACGATACTCCTTCTCATTTTGGTACGTTTGCTTCAAATCAATTTAGAATTGGAACTGTACCATAAACAATTTAGTATAGGAACTGTACCATAACACGGCGTTCTTTTTTAATTTTTAAAGGTAAAATAGTTTGATAGATGAAATTAGTCAACTGTCCAAGTGTCAAGTCTAAATGGAAATGACCTGACAGATTAGTATTCGTTTGATGTGGGGTGGGTCACACAATAATCGCGTAATTAATAACTATCCACGTTTTCGTAACATTCAACTAAACACCGAGAACTTACGAATTCTTGTCTGAGCGCAATGGTCGCGCGCCAAAACACGAGTGTTGTTAAAAACGGCCCGTCAAAACACTTATTTGCAAATTATTTATGGCATTGCTATGGCCAGGATGTTTCAATTCAACACAATGTGTCGGAAAATCGGCAAAGTAATGTTAATATTTACACCTATTTTGATTTACTTATGCAATCCATGAACAATAAACCTACAATTTTTCATATTCGTTGTTTCATATAATATGTCAAAACAAGTTTAGCCATTATTAAATATTGTTTTAGACATACGAACATGATCACAGTCATCATCAGTTTACTGCTGAATAACGACCTCCCCCAGCCGTTGTGGGGGAGGTCGTTATTCAGCAGTAAAATAGACAATTACATCATTTTTATATTTTGCTGGGTTAGTCAGTGGTTGGGTATCGCCGTTTAGAGGCCAGTATAGACGATGTTAGTGTCAAGACCATGCATAAGTCTTAAATCAGCAAAGCTCACGACACTCGTTTAAATCCAGCGTACCTATACATAGGTCCGTAAATATGAAACCGGAATTTTTATATAGAAAATACACATTTATTGTATGAAAATGGTAAAAAATATTTTATTCATAGTATGGCCCATCGCTAACTACACATTTTTCCCATCTCATCTGGCAATTTGTGGATGCCACGCCAAAAAAACTGTTGCTCTTTTGAGGCAAACCAATCATCGAGCCATTTTCGTAAGAAGTGAAGCGCTGCTCAGCAAGTGCGTGTCCCATCGATGCAAATAAGTAGTAATCGGATGGAGCCAAGTCTGGTGAGTAAGCCACATGAGAAAGTATTTGCCAACTAAACACCTCAATCGTTTCCTTGACCGGTTTTGCTGTGTGAGATGGTGCATTATCATGAAGCAAAATCACTTTGTGTTGCCTCTTTTCATATTCTGGTCATTTTTCACGCAATGCTTGGTTCAAAGCCATCATTTGTTGCGGATAGCGTTCAGTATTAACGGTTTCGCCAGGTTTTAGCAGCTCATAATAGATAACACCCTTCTGATCCCCCCAAACACAGAGCGTTGTCTTCCGTCCATAGCGATTTGGCCTTGCAGTCGATGTCGCTGGTTGGCTTGGAGTTACCTATGATCTTTTACGCTTAGGATTCTCGAAATATATCCATTTTTCATCGCCAGTCATAATTCGATGGGAAATGATTTTCTTTTGTACCTGGCGAGCAGCATTTCGCAAGTGGTTTTTCGGTTTTCCTGCTGTCTTTCATTCAGTTCATGTGGAATCCATTTTCCCACCTTCTGGATCTTTCCCATGGCTTTCAAACGTATGGAGATGGCTTTTCGTGTCACATTTAATTGATCCGCGAGTTGTTGTTGCATTTGAACGTCATCCTCATCCAACAATGCTTGCAATTCGGCGTCTTCAAACTTTCTCGGTGGTCTTCCACGTTCTTCGTTTCTCACGTCAAAATCGCCACTTTTGATATTTTTAAACCACTCAAAGCACTGTGATTTACCAAGATCATGCTCACCGTAAGCTTCGACAAGCATTCGATGCGATTCTGCAGCAGTTTTATTCAAATGGTAACAGAAAATCAATGTTGTCCGCAAATCGTACGACATGTTCAACACTATGAAAACATATGTAGTTGTATTAAACTTGTATTGTTGGGAGTTAAAAGTCTTTGACAAATATAAACACAAGGAAAAGGCGCCAATCACGCGGTTTGACAGTCACTACATTGACAACTAGAGCCATCTATGAGCAAATTCCGGTTTTATATTTACAGACTGGTATACGAGTGGTATGTTACATTTGACCTCGGTTAACCGCGTGTTTGCTTAAGCAAACCGCACCACAATAATCAAAAAAGCTGCTGCCGTACAACCTAACCATTTGACTGTCACATAATCAAAAACAATTGCTTGCGAGCCTTATCGTTCACGGTCGACCCAAAGGCAATTTGTGAGCAAGTCGCGGTGTGACAGTGGTCAAGTGGATATTCAATCTTAAACTGCTGCTTCGTCTATAGTTTTGTTTCTAACAAAGGTCTATAAAATTATTTTTTCCATATAGCACATCGAAGACTACAATAAAACATAAGCTAAATTAATTGGAGTACTTACATTTTACAATATATTGCTGCGACAGTTTCGTTTTGAAGAGATGTAGCATACCACTAGGCAAATATACTCTTGATGGCCTCATAATTTATAGCACACGTCTATCATTCCACATAAACTATGAATATTTTAAACATTTATAAATCCCATAAAAGTTAATCAAACATCCATATCAGATAAAAATCGTTTTCTAAAAGCGATGTCTATCTCAAGAGTAAAAATGTATATGTTAGAAATGAATTTAATAAATCCTTGCATCTGTAAGGACAGTGATACATCAACATCGCAAGATCAAGAGACATGCCCATCGAGACATTTAACGCTATGGATAGATCGGCGAGAGTTAGGGATTTGAGGATCAATTAACCAAAAACAAAAAATATTCCAATACTGATCAATCCTACGAAAAACACCGCAGATCTACAAACCAGAGACTATCTCATAGATAATAAAATACCATGACTTGTTTTCTAATTAAGTAATAATACTATTAATAAATGCTAAAAAATAATACTATTAATAAATGCTGTTACGGATTTCAAACCCATCTAAAGTCGCGACTGTTCTCACGTTGCGCCGATGTTCTGACATTGATTAGATTCATGCTCGCCTACGAGTCAGTGTTGGATTCGATACAACCAAGTTGTGAAATCGTTGCGCATTTGATACAACCAAGAAATGTATGATCTCTTCCTGGACTAACATACGTGTATATCTATTGTACATTTGTTGAGTTAGGAAGACATCGTTGGATGGGGCACGTATTAAGAGTAGATAATGACCAATCATAGATCTGTTAGGAAATAAAGTAATAAAATAAATATTTGATGGGCGATGCTACTGATTATACTATACAAGCATTGCCGAGGTACCTAACTGGAGACGCATGCCACATGGTAGAAGGGGAGGGCAAAATATTTTGGAGAGACGCTGAGACCCTTTCCGGGGTTGTACGTTAATGATAGTGATGGTGATTAATATATTTTATTTTGTTGCACTGTTTCTAGCGCAGTAGTATATTTTTGCTTAAAATTACTGATGTCGAGAAAACATAAACTGGGCAGTTGAAATACGTATCTGTAGCTTATAATACTAACATGAAGATAGTCTTACTGTAATTATGATTTCAAGAATCTTCATTGTGTTGCTCCCGATTGGTCTTAACCTGTTTCGAGACCCTCAGCAGATGTCAATCCAGTTCATGCATTGGTACCAAATGGTGTATTTAAGAAACACTTTATGCTGTCAATTCCTATCTCAGATCCATGTTTTCCCCAATGGTTCTGTAACTCTCAGTTAATATCTTTAACTCTTTAAAGAAAGCTCCTAGTTTGATTCAATAGTTCGTCAAGTAACAATATACGCATGTGCGAGTGTTGTTGTTGCCTTCAACATGCAATAGTTTTTCCAACAAGTACGATGGCGAACTGTGAGTTACTTGCTTACTTCAATTATTATTAACCCGAAAGCTCGTTTACTGGAGGCTAAAGAAAACATTGACTCCCAGCCACGGTTTTCAACATATTCCCATCAACAACTTGGATATGTTGAGAGGTACCATACAAATGGATGGATAAATCAGTAAATATTAGGTCCCCACATACGAAACCGGCGTTTTGCCGTACTTGCAACTTTGATCTCAAATATCTTCTCTTTGGTTAGGAATTTCAAACTCAAATTTATACAGCTATTTACTCAAGTATTTGTGTTTCGAAAATTATAATTCATTTGTTTTTTTCCT
>CATKWJ010000123.1:0-16603 GCA_949825065.1 Odontocerum albicorne
TTATACGTTGAAAAATTATGTCATAATTAACATATTTCTATCAAATGAACACACAAAGTGCTATATTGGTATATATGGTACAATATCAATTAAATATACAAAAAGTTAAGTTATCGTTAGTATTTCAAATATACTTAGAGAATACTTCAGTTTAAAAAAAATACACATAGTTGTGATTTTAAAAACTTGATCCATAAACCGTTTAATTTATGTCGATCGGATTTAACTCTTTTTTAGGTTATTCAAGCTTATACAATTATTTTAAGAATATATGTTAACGAAGTCATGAAGTCGAAATATACCCGAAAACTGGATGAAAAAAACTCCCACGATATTCAAGATATACATAATGTGGGATTTCATTAAAGCTTTTCACGTTGTTCATTTCATATATTCTTGTTACTTTGCACACACTCTTGACTGTAAGATTTCATATATTCTTGCTACTTTGCACACACTCTTGACTGTAAGATTTCAACTTTACCCTACTGACAGGACTGTTAAATGATGTAAAACAAAGTGTTACACGATAAAAAACAAAGTTTTATACAATACAAAATAGACCTTTGTATATTTGTTTTATCTTTAAAACGAAGTTGATATTGTTTTAAATATTAGAAATGACATATACAATATATCTGAAATATCATATTACATGTCCTCAGTGAGAGCAAAACCCTTGTTTACTGGGGACACGACAAATGAAAGGCAACAAACCAGATCCATTAAAATTGTGTGTCCGAATTAAATTGCCTGTTGTTTTTTCGCAAATTATGTATATTTCTTGTCATGTGTAAAAATAAAAAATAAAAACAGTATCACAGTTATACTGTAATATGTTTAAGATCTTTACAAATATTAAATCAAGTTAATGGAATGGTGTTAATTTATGTTTTTATCGAGTATATGGTTCAAATCAACCCTTATTTTAAGATTCTGGAAATAAACGCTATTTTAGCTTATTTTTATATTTTGTTTCCAAAATAAAACAGTTAACGTGTTATTGATGCAGTACAAATTCAATTGTAGAACTTTGGTGTAGAGAAATTTTGAAAATTAAACAAAAAAATATATTTTTTAAATTGATCAGTTTGATCAATATCAGTTTGATCATATATGGCAAAACAATTGTCACTAAATGAATAACGCTTGGATCTGCACCATAATGTTCAATGTTCAAAATTTCTCTGTTTTTTTTAATATTGAACTTTTCCTAAGTTGCGATCCAATAAATTCTTAAATTGCCAAATGCAAATAGGTTGATAAAAGAAAGTTGCTTTTTTCAGTTCTCAGTATTTCTTTAATATTTTTAATAATCAAATGACCGGGCCTGATATTGGCGCAGGGTGCTCGACACTTTTACAGATTCTGTTTCGGATAAATCAAGGGTGAACTTGCAGATAAGCTTCGATTTCAATCGGAAACTTGGTTTATTTTCTCATTGTTAAAGTGGAATTCGAATAAACGATACCTCTTTTCTCGCTTCTTCTCCCTCGGTTACTGCTGCATATTCAACGGTTTAAAACTTATCTGATTTAGGTTCAATTGAAATCCAGCCATTCTGGGAAAAAAGTAAATAATCTTTTTAATATCGAAAGAGTAAACATTTTTACGATTGTTTGCTCTCCTTAAACTACATAGTTTTACTAACAAACTTAGTGTTTCTTCTCACTTTTATAATGATCTAATCCGAGTTTTAGCGAAAGGTATTTTGATTTCATATGAAAACTTATTTTTTTTTCTTTCTCAGTTATGGTGTAATTTTTTTCCTGTTGTTTGGTGCTATTCTCAAATATAGCGGGTAGATTAGAAAAACCATGTAACTGCTACCTCCATGCTATTATAAAAGGTCTACGGGTCCTTCCAAAAATCGTGGGTGGGACGACGGTTAATGATGTCATCAGTAGTTTGAGCTTTCGTAGACAAAGCGAAGATTCTCTCAGTTCTCAAATGTATCTGACTGTAACTATGGAGTCTTATCCTAGACCTGCATCTGCTGTAAACATAAATATAATTTTTCGGGATGTCATAGAGCTGCTTTATTTCTAATTACTCCCTATACAGATTAACTAGCCATACCCGGTTATGAACAAGCTGCCATTCTCGAAGAATACTAGTCCTCGGGTTTCGGACTTTGGTTTTCTCCACCTAATGCAGGATATTTAGACTAAACAACTTGATTGACTATTCTACAAGTGCCCTTAAATATAAGCTTAAGACGTTTCTGATCTCTTTTAGCGTCGGTTACGAGTATTTCACTATACAACACGTTTTTGGGTCTATACAAGTCTTTCTTCAATCATTCTTATTAATGGCCGAGCCAGCGAAGCCTTTTTAATTCGAGGATAGCCATTACACTAAAATACCAACTTTATTTAAAACTTCATTTGGGATTTTATCCTGTCACACAATACCTAGTCAACCTACAAAAAGTTGCAGCTAGCTTATCAATAATCACACAATCTGAATGACATTTTAGAAGAGCACCAATGGCAGTCACTGTTTGTGAGAAATAGATCGGAAACTGCGTTTAGCATAACCCTGTAAATAGTAAATGAATCCATAGCATTTTCTCTCGCATCGCTTTAATGAGCGTCAGTGGAGTTATATTAAAAATGGCGTTAATGTTAGGATCGTCAATATGGTCGACACGCGGCTGAATTTTATCGCAGTATTAAGCCTTTAAATCGATTACGTGATTCGTATGTTTTCACTAAATAATAATTTGCACGTTTTTGAGTAATTATGAAGAGAGTTTTAAATGCACCATTTGGTTTCAAGATTTTACTTTTACTTTTTACTTATTTTAGAGGCAATTATCTGATTATAATTTGTAGATCATCCCACGTAGAACGTGTTAATAATAATATATTCGGTGCCAGTTGGTAAAGCATCAAATACTCGTATTATGCTTCGAACACAATGCTATTAAATACTCTAAAAACTTCAGAATATATTGAAAAAACGATTCTGAATTTACCTGCATCATAATAAACGCTCTGCCCTGCTTTTTGAATTCTACCTTTACATATATTTTTCAATAATAAAAGACTCTTCCTTATTCTTGACTTTTCGTTCCTATTTTGTAGCTGGTTTGGTTAGCCCTGATCAACTTTGCATTATTTTAATACATCGAGTATTTTAGATAGATTTGCATATTCTGATCTTCGTTATTTCTGTACGATCCCTTCGTTATTTCTGTACGATCACCAACATTTAGTGATATATCTTTCTATTGTTTTGTATTGTATTTTATTATTCTACCGGTTCATAGAGTCAAATTTGACATCCTTATTTATATTTGCCACGGAAGTGATCTTTATCACGAAACATTGTATTAAATGTATTTATTTCTTAAAATATACTGGACCTTTGAATGCAAATAATCTTTATACAGTTTCAATCTCTGATTTAAGAGTTCTGTTGCTTGTCCGTTGGCGACCTTTCGTCAGCTGGGAAAGTTGCTGTTTTTTCATAGATTCATTAATTATATGTGATTAATATTTATTCCTTTAGTAAATGACTTAATAATGATCACAAATGGTTTTTTATACAGGTCCGATCCTTAGCCCAAGAGTTCTCCTGTCGCCTGCCTGTTGACGCGTTTCGTGCCGGCGAGTCCGGAGCCCTGTCGGACGCGGATGCGGCCGAGCTCAGCCTTGCAGACATGAGTCCCGAGGACATCAGGGCAGAGTTGAAGAGGCTGTACACCCAGTTGGAGTTGCTGAGGAACAAGACTCTGAGGGCGGACAACCCGCACATCTCCAAACGCCGCGGCGGTAGGAAGGTGGCTCACCGCCGCTTCAGTCTGCAGGTAAATAGTCAGTGATTTGTCCTAATCTGGGAGGGGGTTTTCTCTTTTGGGTGATGGTCATGGGTTTTCCTATTAATACCGACATCTGAGTATTTGTTGATATTTTTGGCATTTAACTTTTAAAAGATTTTTTAAAATTTAAGCTGTGTTTCATTGATATACTCGTAACGTGCGTGTGTCAAACACGGAAGGATGGGATATTGTAACTTGCAAAAAAGATACTTTGTTTTATTTTTAGATTTAATCTTACAGTTTTTAATCGGAATAGCAGGAACTATTTTAACCATTGTAAAAATTCATTATATAGTGGCAAATGCCCCTGATTATTCTTTTAGTAATTATTTATACACTGCATGAAGATTCTGATGAGTAAAAAAAAATATTATTGAGCTTTAATTGTCCTAAATGCCACATTTTACTAGTAAATGTTTTTGATATTGTATTATATGTCTATCTTATATTTGTATTTCCTATAAGTATTTTAATACTGCGGTGCGGCGCGGTGCGGTGCGGTGCAGAGATTCAACTATCTCGTAGCATTTGCATATGTCAACTTAAACAACTTCTTAACATAAAACTGTTTTATATTTTCTGATATCGGAACTTAAATATTATATAGTGATGATACATTCACTTCAGCAAGAAGCTTCTTTCTAAGGAAAAAAATATTTCTATTTTTTTCATATGAGTGAAAAGACAAGTGTAATATGTTCAATTTTCTGATATTTTTTGTTTTGTTAGTGTACTTCAATTTGATTTGTTGGTAGGTATATTTGTTGGGAAGTATATTTGAGGATTTAAAATATTATATTCTCTCAAACTGCATTTTTATTCGTATGTATTCTCGTAATTAAATAATAAACAAACAACATAATTGTTTGTATATTGGACAAACAAAATATTTTCTTTAGACCTTCATTTAACCAATTTAAATAGTGTTTACATAATGATCAAATAAACAATTCGTTTCTCATCCCAAGGTTAAAAATGTAAAATAATTAGAGTCAATCTCACTCGTTATAATTATCCCATCATTTTAGACGTTTGTCTAATGAATATGTAGTACGAGTATATATGTTGAATATGTTGTTTCATAAAAAATATATGTATTGCAAAAAAATATCAACAAAACTTGTATATTATTTTAGTTATAGATTAATTTGGGACTGCATCAATGTTTTCTGAAAATAAAATACCAATTTTGATAATTTTAATTTCACATTTTTACTATTCAGCCCATATTTATATATAATAAAGTATATAGTACCGTACTATTATAATATTGTATATATTGTGTAAAACGAATGAATTGAGACTTCCAATTTTAAGTTTTTGGGGAAAAAATTATGTGTTAAATAAAAGTTGTAAGATCACAGGTTCCAGTTACTTTTTATAGAAACAAAGCAATTAGATTAGAAAATAAAAACTCACGAGATTTAAAAAATACTTTTAAATTTTATGAAAACCAACTTTTGTTCTTCAGATAACTCAAATCATTAATCGATTTGTATTTATTAGCTTAATATTTATTTAAATGAAAACAAAAAACGTTTCCCATCTTAAATATATTGTTCAAGTAAACATATAAATGTATTGTTCAAGTAAACATAAAATTTGATAGATATGCGAGATGTGATAAAAAAAATAGTAATCGCATTTTCTTTAAATAAGCCGTCAAAATTGTTTATACGCGAATGAATTGTTTACATTAGTTCTCTCATACTGTTTACAGGAATTTATATTTAGAGAACTCACTATAGTCATTTTCATTATTTTTACTAATTTCTAAACAATATGTGTTAAAATTTTCATAATATTTGTTCTCAGTGTCGTTCAAAATTGAAAAAAATTATGCCTGATGATTTTGTCGATGAAAATTATTATACACGTGTATGTATATAAAAAAACGTTTATTCTGTCATTCAAATGAAACTATTACTAAATTATTGGGCTTCATCGTAAACTTTCATTAATTAATTGAGTCTGTAATTAAAATATTTTAAGATGGTGCACTTAAACATTAAAATGTGTGGCTTTCTTAAAACAAATATACAATAGGTACAAGCAATAAAACTCGAACCCCATGTTTAACAATCATACTCTTATTGATAAAAATACTAACCACGATAGTAAACAATCGTGGTGAATTTCATTACCAGTAGACAAGAATTTCCATACAAGCATCAAGGAAAATATCTAATATGTATTAAATGAACATTATTTTTAATAAAGATGCAAACGGTTCCGTTGTATTTTGTTAAAAAATATTTGATTATCTGATAAGATTTTAATGTACATGCAAAAGTGTGCAACGACGACCTTGTATGTAAAACTGCTTGACCAAATAATTTATGTTTTCCTTTTTGAAAATAAAAATTCATGAAGGCATTCTGACGCGCTTAGTTTAATGAAAAGTATTCGTTTCATGGACGTATTATAATATTTTGATGTAGTCAGTTGTATTTAAGTGTTGTTATTATCCAAATTACGATTAAACTATTTGAATTTAAAATCAAAACAGGTTTGAGGAACTAAAAAGAAAATAAGCAATACGATTGAATATTCAACTTTAAAAATTTTGTTTTATTATTCTGGTATAAATTACTCCTGTATAAAACATTTAAAGAAGTTTTTCAATGCTTTCATTATTCAGTTAATAAAATAAGTATAGTCACTGTTTAATCTAATGTTATTAGATTAAACGGTGACGATAAGATTAATAACTTCTAAGTACAGATTTATTTAAACAAATATTGTATAAATAACATTGAAATATTATATTTTTATGATATTGAAAATTAAGGCTGTTTTCGTTTCAATCAGATGTCTGTAAAATACTTGTACCAATTAAATTAAAATATGAAAACACTGAAGATTCAATGATTCATTAACATAATTCATTGATATTTGAGATTTTGTTTTTACTTTCCACGGGTGGTTGAAATATTATTTGAACATTATTATATTTTACCGCAAAAAGTTTGAGTGCTTAGAATAAGAATTTTGTAGACATTGTGTTCTCATAATGTAATAAGATCATGTAGTCTACGAAGCGACTTTTATAAGAAAGTAATAGAAGACATATTGAAGAAGGTAATAGAGTGGATATACAATATACAAGGCAACATGTCTCTATAAATATAAATATTATATCAATTACGGACCGTCAAGAAGAGAGAAAATAAAAACAATATCTAAATAGAGCTACCAAATGGAATTACTTCACTTTATACAGGAAAAGGCAAATATAGATGTTTTTGGGTGGTGCAATGAATTATTGCTAGATCCAAATATTGGAATGATGATATCATTAGTGTTGGAAGGCGAGCTGAAGCCTGATAAATGAGTGGCAGAATAATTCTGAAATCCAGCCCAGCTCAAGTGTATTTTTTTTCGCTATTTCTAATTCCGTAACGGTTAATAATTGATATTATATTCAAATAAACCCGCTTTATAACCCGCTTCAAATTGAACGTGCAAGTAGCAGTCACAGTAAATTGTATAATAAGAACCTTCTTAAAACAATGATGAATATTTTATTTGTAAACATTGAATATAAATGAAATCCCATATGCCGGCGAAATGCCATGTAGGTTTCATTTAATTTTGTTTCAGCATGTCAAACATCAAGAAAGAAATTGCCATTTGACCTACTGAAACATGCGTTGGTTATTTCATTTCCATCCACTTTTTTATTTGAATAGGCGTAGTTATTCCATTTATTTGAAATATCCATTCGTTTCACACAGCATATGCCAATTAAGTCAAAAAATTTATAAGGCTTCATTTTTAGATTGCTTTATTTCTGAAAGTATAGTATTGTGCTTTATTTTTTAATTTTATTTAAATTGGAATTGTCAATTATGCCAGTTGTTTAAGAGGAAAAGTCAAATATTTACTTCCTTTTTATAATAATCCATCATTTGTGTTAATAATCTTAAGCAAATTTAATTATCATATAAAAATGATGTAATTTTCGAAAATCGTTCTTTGTTGGAGAAGAAAACATATTGCTGTGTCCCCTTACTTCCATTACAAAGTTCTAGCCCACATCGGTAGTGAAGTATTGAAAATTCAAAGTGGAAATAATATTTTTTTTAGTCGTGAAAAATATACCAAATCGACACTATTTTATATAAATAATATTAATAACACCTTATTTTAAAGCTTTTACTTGTCAATGCGAAAATAACTCGTGTTTTGATTCCAAAATAACTTTGAAGTTATGACCATGTGTGATGCTTCTTTATCTTTATCCAAAGCTGTACAATTAATATTATGATAATAATTGTACATCTGTTTGAGTGAAGAGACAACCAGAAATATTTAAAACAATGAATAAGTGAATAAAAGAGATTTATTGACATTTAAGTGTCGATCTGGCTTTAATATTGTATATGTAAAGCTTTGTAAACTCCATTTCCAGGGTTGTATCAAACACATAATCAAAAATTCTTGATATGCACAATACGCTCATTTAGTCACCCGCACTAACAACTGTAACGTGAACAGGTGCTTAGTGGTCAGCGGTAACGATATCGAAGACTTAATGCTTTGAAAAACGTAACCAGTTTAAAAGTTCCAAAACAAAGTAATTTCTGAAATATATTATTATAATATATTGATTATGTACTTAATTGTTAGGAAAAAAATTATGAAATTATTTAACTCTAATATTACCAAATAATTTAATCGAATATAACAAATTGAACACTGATCACTTAATTTTAGCTATGGTCGGCTTAATAAATAATATTCTAAAATGATTTATTTTGATGATACCGGTAACAAGTAAAATAAATGAAGGGCATTAAATACCTCTAATTGATAGGAATTACTAGATTAATCTTCTAGTGCACAAGTCGATAAAATTTAACGCATTTTACTAGCTCTGTTTGTTTTTGTTGTTTTTTTCGTTCGATAACAATCTCTCAAAAATATTGTAGATACTTCGCCATATTGACGATAAATATAGTGGATGTTTTTGGATAACCTTAACAAATCAAAACCTTTTTCCACACACAATTTGTGCCTAGGATAGTGATATTGGGGAGACCTCACTCTTCTCTAAACGGGATCTCTCAATCCTAAACAATGTACGACTTATGTTACGAAAAAAAATCTCTATTTGATCTGCATAACAAGTACACAAAATTATACAAATTTGCTGATACTTTTACTCTTTATTGATAAAACTAAAAAAATAATAATGTTTTAATATGTGTTCAAGAATTTCTTATGATTTTCGTGATCATAAAATAGTAAAAAAAAACCTTCTATACATAGGGATACTTCATTGTGGTCACGAGATTTATGATCGGTATCGTGAAAAAACATATTTTGTGCAGAAGACGGCTCAAAGGACAATGATACAAAAATATAAGCATCGTTTTCAATTTTTTTTTCACTTTGGTGATTCGAGTTTTCAAGTAGATATTTGGAAATCTATAAATAAACAAAAAAAAACATTTTTACTTAGAAAATGATCGACTCTGATGAAGACAAGGAAGTTTGAAAACAAATTGAACAGTTTAGGTGAATTTCAAATATTCTGTGACACATCAAACATCCTGATTAATGGGGTAGCAGATATTTTAAATGTTGTATCTTAATATTATTTTTTGAAAATTGATTAAAATTCTGCTTTTAACGAGATTACATTTTAATTAATTCTTCAACATTTTATTATGATTGACCAAACAACTCATTTTGATATAAATCATTTTTCTAACGTTAATCTTAGAAGAAATGTTTTCGAAATTACCACTATTTTATCTGGCATTTTGGACAAAATTAACCAAAAAATATTTAATCGACTCATACTGGTATGAATCTTTATCAAAATATGATTTAGTATTTTTATTGCCTTTGCGCTACACGCGTGGTCGAAAGTGTCTGAGAATGTGAATCAGTGTTGAGGAATGTTGGGAATCCCCGGGAGGGAGTAACATACATAGTGGGATGTTGGGATGTGCCGTGATGTATTGTGTCGCTATATAACGAGCGTGTTTTGTGTTTTTCTGTTTGGCGCGGCGCACGCACGACGGCTGACAGAAAAAGGGAAGCCGGGAGAAGGTAAGGAGATTGGTTTCATTACCGTAACAAAACTGGCCGCGATCAAACAATTAACGCGCAATACCAAAAATGGTAAGGAGTCAATTCCTACCTACATTTTTATGTATATTTTTTTCAAATTTTTATTCAATTTATCGAGTGAAGCATTTTTTTTAATTTTCGAGTGCAAACTTCCCTTTGCACACTGCTTGACTATCAGATGCAATTATTATATTATATTTTGAAAGCAATTAATTACAAGAATAATATAAAATACTGGCATGAATCCCTTTTTACAACTCCTGCGTGTTGAATGTTTAGATTCTGTAGATATTTAAAGTTAAGTTATGTGTGTTTTGTACGTATTGCATTCTTTAATTTATCACATACACTTCCATTCTCTCTTCAAGCTTTTAATATAAAACACTCTTCTGAACACTTATAGGAGACTTCAATTTGTGTATAGATTTTAGAATCCGAGATGTAAGGCTAATTTACTGTTATTTTAAATAGTTGGATGGAATAGATGCAATATGAAATGGATTCAAAATCAAAATATTTGTTTAGCTTTAGTTCCAAGAAGGTGTTCATTGCTTGGATTTTTATTTGCAACATTTTACGCAATTTCGTTGTGTTTTTTTGCACTAATTTTTTAAATTATATTCGTGTCATTCTATATCACTCATTTAGGTCATTAAAATGCTTTTCACTTAATTTATTTTTGTCACAAATTTTAAAAACAGCTGCCCATTCAAACGGAACTCAATAGATAGACCAGTTATTAAATTTGTATACTGGCACCATTTTAGAGGATTTTTCTATGTCCTGTAAACTTAATAAGTTATTTTTGTATATTCTTTTGAGAATCGTAAATGTGTTATTGTTACACATAGTAAATACTTGGAACTTAACTCTAGCTACATGTATTTACTATAATATAAAAATAAGGTTATTTAGGGTTTGAAGGAGGTCGCATGAATAGTAGCGTAATTCGAAAGAATTTATAAATATGGTCTCAAATCGATATTCTATATGTGACTATTTAAATTTATGCAATAAATATGCCTACTTATTTGCAGAGTAAGTTCAGTTATTTAATGTAAATAAGTATTTATTTTTCAATAAAATAAATAGTTGAGTAATTTAATAATAGACTTAGTAATTAATTTTATCTTTATTATTTTCATGTAAGATGAACAGAAATGTTAAGTTTTTTATTGTTTTTTATTCTAATTTGAGTTTTCAAATCAAATAAATCTAGAAATTTATATAGCGCTATTGTGTAACACCGGTTACCTCAAGAGTGGTCCAAAGATTTGGATTGGGCAACTACTTAGCAACAAGAGAAGTATAAATTCAGGTGGAAAAATGTCTGCCAATTGAATGTAACCAAAAATCAAGCACAGTAAGCTTGCGTGCTAAACAAGCATGCTAACCACGGCAGTAAATTGTGTGAAAACAAAATTTCTTTAAATAATTCATATTTTTAAATCAAAAAAGACATTCAGAAAAAAATATTCTTTGAAAAGAGTTTTAATATAGTATTATTTTTATTATTATTTATCTACGTGTATATTTAAAATGTTAATTGCAAATATATAGAATTTTTCCATTAATTTAAATAAGCTTATAACTAGGCATATTTATGAATACACACAGAGTTCCGTTATTTTGGTCAATATTGCTCACCATCTGAATCATTCGCCTCACACAATCATTCAAATGTAAGAGGGTGGCAAATGATAGTATGAATAAGCTGGAAATAGTATGCATTTTAATCATTTTAATCATATTATACTTAAAACAATAAATCACGTCTGTTAAAAGTTGTTTCGTCATTTAAGCAAAATAAAATGACTTATATGAAAAACAAGTAAGGATTATATCAGAGTCAAATATTGTAAGATTTGGAGACTTTCTTTGTAGTAAGCCTACCACCTCTTTCTCAGTTTTTTTTGTGAATTACTGGTCAAATATACATTTGATACATAAGCAAATACGAAGAACCTGAGACCGACATTTGATACCTCCCTCCTTATTTCTTTTGAAATTACGAGTACTTCAATTATGTTAATTAAACTGAATCTTGGGCTCAGTATTCATTTGAGTACCCTTAGTTTAATTAAAGTACCATTAACGTGAGTAAGTTTACTTAATGTCTTTATTTGAATGATCACTTCAATATCATTATTAATTTTAATATCTAGTCGCAATTATATAATATGTAGAATCGAATAGTTTGTAGAACGATTAATCTTGGGCATTTGATTGCAATATTCTAACAGTTCATGTAGAACGATTAATCTTGGGCATTTGATTGCAATTTTCAACATATTCATATCACTTACTCGTATATGGACCCGATCATTTTCAAACTATCAAAATCAAAACAATGATTTATAAATTAATTACTTACATTATTTTTTTTATTTCAATGTAAAATAATGATATTTATTAATTATTCAGTATTTTGATTGGTCTAATATTTTATTCTCACATTTTTTGAAAACCATAGTTGTATTTTTTTTTACACTTAACAATACTATCATTTGCATTCCTCGAATCAATAAATACTCGTAGAATAGAACGAAGTGTTGAGGTTCAGGCGAGGGAGTCTCCATGTGGTGTGTTTGTGTCCCGCGCAGGCACTTCACGGCAAGCAGCGGGCGCAGCGCGCGGAGCAAGAGGTCACCGAGTGCGAGCCTTCGAGGACTCCCGAGGACTCGGTGTGCTCCGCAGAAGGCCCTTCCGCCTTCACGGACGGGCCTAGCGTGGCGTACAGCGAGCCTTGCTTCGGCACGCCGCGCCAAGCTAAGTGACGGCACCCGCGTGCGATGCCGGCTGTGCGCTTCCTGACTTCCGTCACCGTCTCGGCGGGACAGAAGAAACATAGACCCTGAACACACCAGAATACATATCTTGGACACAGGACTCGACATGACACTGATACTGACACTGACGTATACTGCATTCACATTATTTTTTATGTTGATTCAAAGTCGATTTACGAAAAGCTTGCTTAATCAGATACTTGTATTTCCTATCGATATCAAAGCAATTTGCTTTGTTGTTAAAAAAAATACCGGCTTGCGGAATTCCAGCGAGTGTTGACTATCTTCACATCTCCAAGTATCAGGCTACAATTAATTTTACATCAGATGAGAATTCGATCAAAGATTCGATGGGTTGGTTCAAAGCGTATTGTTGCATCTGTCATGGAAGTAACATAATATAACGCTCGTATAGTATCGTAAGAGTTATTTCACACCAAATGTATCGTGTTATATTGCTTCACTATGTTACTTGTTTTTACATTTCAATAAGGGACCTTAAAAATCTAATTCAAACAGCACTTCAGTTATTTTGTCTTCCGATTGATAAGCGTGCTATATATAAACTAAAGCAGATTTTATTTACTAATTTGCCCAACGTAAAACGTACTGCATGCTTCACAAGTGCATTTGTATTGTATATTAAATAAAACGATACATCATAAGAATATGCTTCGCTGTACGGCATTCCTCAGTATGTCTATTCCTTCCCAGTTTTATGAAATTAATATACCATTTTAAACTTTTTATACGCATTGAAATATACTTAAACGCTTTGTGTAAATCCGCCTGAAATAAAGACAAGTTATAGATATTAAACATCTACAGACAATGCATTTGAACCTACTCTGACCGCTGGAAAATTATGAAAAACGTCTCTCCTTGATCATTAAAGTATAACAATTACAAAAACATTGATTAAAAAATGATCAATAAAGGAAATGAGTTTTTATTTACTAACGTACTTTAATCAATAAATTACGTTAATGACCTGTTTTCAACTAAACTGAATGGAATTCATAGAATAGTTTTTGTAATAATACCGCAGATGCAGAATACTATGAAATGGGACAGACTCAGACTTAGGACTTGCGCAAAAACACAAAACAATGACAAAGACGTTATAACGCTCAGTAAGTACTCGGTTCTCCATGGCCTTCTGATATTTATCTTGACTAAGGTTTAATCTCTCATGACCTTTTTGTACTGGTCTTGAACCCTTGGAACGCGGGTGAATCTAACTTTCTCAGACGACTATTTTAAGATCTAGATACGTTACATTTGATATTATCATGTGTTCATATGACAGCTTTAGTTGTCCTTCAGAAATTTTATTCGCAGCAATAGTTTATTTAAGGATAAAAAAACGGGAGGATCTGGGGTATCGAAACCTCTCATTTAAAAATAACCGCGTTCTAAGGACGTACATGATGTGCATCAGCCTTTTATGGGCATACCTGTGGAATTTCGAAGAATTTACTAAGTATAAGATAAAATCTTCTAAAAATTACATTAAACAATGAAGATTTTCTGTTGTGAAGATCATTTTTTCATTGTGATATTATGATACACACAATAATTTATATAAATGTAATGACTTTGTTTTAATCTTATTGCTTATTTGTATTGTTCTTTTTATTACTTTTGAATTATTTATGAACATGGCTATGCCCTTAACTCACTTAAAAAATATATTTTAAATTTCTACTTCAAAAAACTTTCATACTTAAATTTATAAATAACTTCATAGATTTTTTGTAATCTCGGTAATTTCAAAAGCAACTGAGAAATTTTTCTTTCACTCTTAACGTTACAAGTTGAAGCCAAAATCATAAAAAAGAAACTTATATTTTCAAACTGAATCTTAAGTATTCAGAAAAACTTAATACAAAAAAGTACTTGCTGTGAAACAATCAAATGTATGAATCATGTTAGATAAAAAAATGTAAATGGAAATAGAAAGCGATAATTTTTCAATGTCTCAAATAAGGTTGATTTTTAAAATTCATTTCCAAAATCAGATATTCAATTTAAATGCACATAAAACAATTTTTTTTTTGAATTATGCAACCAACTTACAATTGAAATGGTACAAATTAACACTTGCCGTTACTGATTCAAGTTTGACAGATATTTCTTAAAATAATATGAATAAAAATAACTTCTATATTTTTTTCTATTTCCATCTTTCAAACATATATTTTCAAAAATGTTCAAATATTATTAATTTTGTTCACATATCGCTTATTTCTCTGCCATCTAGTGTTTTATTCCGAAAGGTGTTTCAAGTGTACAAATGAAAAAGCGCGTGGCCAAACGGCAGGGCACAGCGAGAAAAATTAACATTATTTTATGTAGGTTGCTGAAGACGATTGTGGAGCCCTCTCTTGAAAATTGTACAAAGATTGTTTTAAGATTTACGTTGATGTATTAGACTTATAACTTATTTAATAACTTCATTATAACATGATCATATTTATCGTATTAAATCATTTTCTATAACAAAGGTAAAAAAAATGTCTTTATATTTTACTTGTATACAGAGAGAGATGTGATTTTTTTCCAGTTTGTTATAGGAAATAGTTTAAAGTAAGTGACGATTTTGAAATCCCATTGAATGTATTAAGAGTGAAAATATTCGTATTTCCAATTTCATCATCAAATATTGTGGCCAAAATTTATATGGATTTACTTAAATATTTTTAGAATGTATTTATGTTCATTATTTGCAAGATTTGTATATTACCAGGTTTATTTATTAATTTTAAAGTTTTTACAAATCTTCATATTATGTACTAAGTTTATGTTCTAAATCCAAATCCTCTTTTTGTAGGTGTTTCTTTTAGATATTGGAAACTTACAGATATGTTACTAACACGATAGTAATTTTTTTTTTCAAAGCTGCAATCTAAAATCTGAAAAACCTAGAATTCTTTTCACAAAAAATCTGTTATTAATATTGATCACTTAGTAAATTTTGCTTTAATTAAAATTAGTCGAAATTTAAAAAAAATCGTACAAAGTGCAAAAATAATATAATACTTGTGCGAAATATTTCTAAACTTCATTTTTTATAATTCGTCATTCACTATGATATTTTGATGATATCTAAGCAGATTTTTTTCCAAAAAAAGATTCCAGTACAACTAATCGAAAATAATAAAACATGGTCTCAATTTGTATAGTGTTAATAAAATTTTGCAGCAATTATTTTATTAAACTTCATGTTATATCACGTAAAACATTTAATTTAATAATATTCCTAAATGATACACATAATACTTTCTTCTAAGCCTTATGGGCAAATGAAAATTAATAACATTTTTCAATTTTGGCGAATAAATAAAAATACATAATGCATGATATGTAATTATGTTACATTTGAATATGAGAATAAGTTTGACGTTGGAAAGGTAGAGTATGTATTTGATTAAAAAAATAGCAAGCTACGCAGTACCTAACCAAATGAAAATATTGCGAAGAAGTCAAGTCGACTCAGAGTCCCGCACATATAAAATATAGGCAACCTGCCTTACATTATTGTTGTACATATGGTATCAAATTATATGTTAATGTTTTTATAGAAAGTTATTTCTTATGTTGATAGTAATAAATATATTACTGTATTTTGTTATGTATTCTCTATGAATATTATAGATAAGTAATAAATAAATCTAAACATTTCCTTAGGCTTTAGGACCCATCCTTTCTAACTCATTCGTGTATGTATGTACTTACTTATATTTAAATAAATGTTCATTAGTAAATTCATATACCTATCTAATGTTATTTAAAATTAATATACATATATAAATATATATATATATATATATATATATATATATATATATATATATATATATATATATATATATATATATATATATATATATATATATATATA
>CATKWJ010000124.1:0-40185 GCA_949825065.1 Odontocerum albicorne
ATCGCTTATCAATAATAAGTAAGTAGTAATATGAAATCAGACAAAAAAAAAAACTAAACATGATAGTTTTTTAAAGTCTCAATCGACGAAAATGCTCAAAAAATATTCAACTCATAAAACACTTTTTTTTTAGTTATTTGAGGGTTATTTATATCGCTTATCAATAAAAAGTATAAAATAAAATAAAATCAGACAAAAAAAATTTGACTAAACTTCATAGTTTTTTATATTCAAACGAAAATGCGCCAAAAATATTCACCTCGCAAAACACTTTTTTTAGTTATTTGAGAGTTATTTACATCGCTTATCAATAATAAGTATAAAAAATATGAAATCAGACAAAAAAAATGGACTAAACTTGATAGTTTTTGATATTGAGACGAAAATTAGCAAAAAATATTCAACTCACAAAACACTTTTTTTAATTATTTGAGGGTTTTAAAAATCGCTTATCAATAATAAGTAAGTAATAATATGAAATCAGACAAGAAAAATTGACTAAACTTGATAGTTTTTAGTCTCAATAGACATAGAAGAAAGCGCGCAAAAAATATTCAACTAACAAAACTCTTTTTTTTAGTTATTTGAGGGTTATGTATATCGCTAATCAATAATAAGTAAGTATTAATATGAAATCAAACAAAAAAAAATTGACGAAACTTGATAGATTCTTACATATTGAGACGAAAATGTGCAAAAAAATTTAAAATAATTTAATTAAAAATTTAATCAACTCACAAAACCATTTTCTTTAGGTATTTGAGGGTTTTTAATATCGCTTATCAATAATAAGTTAGTATTAATATGAAATCAAACAAAAAGAAAATGACGAAACTTGATAGTTGTTTGTCAAAAATGTCAAAAATGCGCAAATGTCAAAATTGCGAGTCAAAAATGCGCAAAAAATTTTCAACTCACAAAACACGTTTCTTAAGTTATTTGAGGGGTTTTAATATCGCTTATCAATTATAAGTAAGTATTAATGTAACATCAAGCAAAAAAAATTGACGAAACTTGATAGTTTCTTACATATTGAGACAAAAATGCACCAAAAATATTTAACTCACAAAACACGTTTCTTTAGTTATTTGAGGGTTTTCAATATCGCTTATCAATAATCAGAAAGTATTAATATCAAATCAAACAAAAAAAAATTGACGAAACTTGATAGTGTCTTATATATTGAGACTAAAAGGCGCAAAAAAATTTCGACTCACAAAACACTTTATTTTTAGTTATTTGAGGGTTTTTAATATCGCTTATCAATAATCACTAAGTATTAATACGAAATCAAACAAAAAAAAATTGACGAAACTTGATAGTTGTTTATATTCAGACGAAACCGCGCAAAAAAATTTCAACTCACAATACACTTTATTTTGAGATATTTGAGGGTTTTTAATATCGCTTATCATTAATCAGTAAGTATTATTATGAAATCAAACAAAAAAAAATTGACGAAACTTGAGTCTCTTATATATTGAGACTAAAAGGCGCCAAAAAATTTCGACTCATAAAACACTTTCTTTTTAGTTATTTGAGGGTTTTTAATATCGCTGATCAATAATCAGTAAGTATTATTATGAAATTAAACAAAAAAAAATTTACGAAACTTGATAGTTTCTTATATATTGAGACTAAAAGGCGCAAAAAAATTTTGACTCACAAAACACTTTATTTTTAGTTATTTGAGGGTTTTTAATATCGCTGATCAATAATCAGTAAGTATTAATATGAAATCAAACAAAAAAAAATTTACGAAACTTGATAGTTTCTTATATATTGAGACTAAAAGGCGCCAAAAAATTTCAACTCACAAAACACTTTACTTTTAGTCATTAGAGGGTTTTTAATATCGCTGATCAATAATCAGAAAGTATTAATATGAAATCAAACAAGAAAAAATTGACGAAACTTGATAGAGTTTATATATTGAGACTAAAAGGCGCAAAAAATTTCGACTCACAAAACACTTTATTTTTAGTTATTTGAGGGTTTTTAATATCGCTGATCAATAATCAGTAAGTATTATTATGAAATCAAACAAAAAAAAATTGACGAAACTTGAAAGTTTCTTATATATTGCGACTAAAAGGCGCCAAAAAATTTAGACTCACAAAATACTTTATTTTTAGTTATTTGAAGGTTTTTAATATCGCTGATCAATAATCAGTAAGTATTAATATAAAATCAAACAAAAAAAAATTGACGAAACATGATAGTTTCTTATATATTGAGACTAAAAGGCGCCAAAAAATTTCGACTCACAAAATACTTTATTTTTAGTTATTTGAAGGTTTTTAATATCGCTGATCAATAATCAGTAAGTATTAATATAAAATCAAACAAAAAAAAATTGACGAAACATGATAGTTTCTTATATATTGAGACTAAAAGGCGCCAAAAAATTTCGACTCACAAACCACTTTATTTTTAGTTATTTGAGGGTTTTTAATATCGCTGATCAATAATCAGTAAGTATTAATATGAAATCAAACAAAAAAAAATTGACGAACTTTGATAGTGTCTTATATATTGAGACTAAAAGGCGCAAAAAATTTCAACCTACAAAACACTTTATTTTTAGTTATTTGAGGGTTTTTAATATCGCTGATCAATAATCGGAAAGTATTAATATCAAATCAAACAAAAAAAATTTACGAAACTTGATAGTTTCTTATATATTGAGACTAAAAGGCGCCAAAAAATTTCGACTCACAAACCACTTTAATTGTAGTTATTTGAGGGTTTTTAATATCGCTGATCAATAATCAGTAAGTATTAATATGAAATCAAACAAAAAAAATTGACAAAACTTGATAGTTTCTTATATATTGAGACTAAAAGGCGCCAAAAAATTTCGACTCACAAACCACTTTATTTTTAGTTATTTGAGGGTTTTTAATATCGCTGATCAATAATCAGTAAGTATTAATATGAAATCAAACAAAATAAAAATTGACGAAACTTGATAGTGTCTTATATATTGAGACTAAAAGGCGCAAAAAAATTTCGACTCACAAAACACTTTATTTTTAGTTATTTGAGGGTTTTTAATATCGCTGATCAATAATCAGTAAGTATTAATATGAAATCAAACAAAATAAAAATTGACGAAACTTGATAGTGTCTTATATATTGAGACTAACAGGCGCAAAAATATTTCGACTCACAAACCACTTTATTTTTAGTTATTTGAGGGTTTTTAATATCGCTGATCAATAATCAGTAAGTATTAATATGAAATCAAACAAAATAAAAATTGACGAAACTTGATAGTGTCTTATATATTGAGACTAACAGGCGCAAATAAATTTCGACTCACAAAACACTTTATTTTTAGTTATTTGAGGGTTTTTAATATCGCTGATCAATAATCAGTAAGTATTAATATGAAACAAACCAAAAAAATTTGACGAAACTTGATAGTTTCTTATATATTGAGACTAAAAGGCGCCAAAAAATTTCGACTCACAAACCACTTTATTTTTAGTTATTTGAGGGTTTTTAATATCGCTGATCAATAATCAGTAAGTATTAATATGAAATCAAACAAAAAAAAATTGACGAAACTTGATAGTGTCTTATATATTGAGACTAAAAGACGCAAAAAATTTCAACCCACAAAACACTTTATTTTTAGTTATTTGAGGGTTTTTAATATCGCTGATCAATAATCAGTAAGTATTAATATGAAGTCAAACAAAAAAAATGACAAAACTTGATAGTTTCTTATATATTGAGACTAAAAGGCGCCAAAAAATTTCGACTCACAAACCACTTTATTTTTAGTTATTTGAGGGTTTTTAATATCGCTGATCAATAATCAGTAAGTATTAATATGAAATCAAACAAAAAAAAATTGACGAAACTTGATAGTGTCTTATATATTGAGACTAAAAGGCGCAAAAAATTTCAACCCACAAAACACTTTATTTTTAGTTATTTGAGGGTTTTTAATATCGCTGATCAATAATCGGAAAGTATTAATATCAAATCAAACAAAAAAAAATTGACGAAACTTGATAGTTTCTTATATATTGAGACTAAAAGGCGCAAACAATTTCAACCCGCAAAACACTTTATTTTTAGTTATTTGAGGGTTTTTAATATCGCTGATCAATAATCAGTAAGTATAATTATGAAATTAAACAAAAAAAAATTGACGAAACTTGATAGTGTCATATATTGACACTAAAAGAAGCAAAAAAAATTTCGACTCACAAAACACTTTATTTTTAGTTATTTGAGGGGTTTTAATATCGCTGATCAATAATAAGTAAGTATTAATACGAAATCAAACAAAAAAAAATTGACGAAACTTGATAGTCTCTTATATATTGAGACTAAAAGGCGCCAAAAAATTTCGACTCATAAAACACTTTCTTTTTAGTTATTTGAGGGTTTTTAATATCGCTGATCAATAATCAGTAAGTATTATTATGAAATTAAACAAAAAAAATTTAGGAAACTTGATAGTTACTTATATATTGAGACTAAAAGACGCAAAAAATTTCAACCCACAAAACACTTTATTTTTAGTTATTTGAGGGTTTTTAATATCGCTGATCAATAATCAGTAAGTATTAATATGAAACAAACCAAAAAAATTTGACGAAACTTGATAGTTTCTTATATATTGAGACTAAAAGGCGCCAAAAAATTTCGACTCACAAACCACTTTATTTTTAGTTATTTGAGGGTTTTTTATATCGCTGATCAATAATCAGTAAGTATTAATATGAAATCAAACAAAAAAAAATTGACGAAACTTGATAGTGTCTTATATATTGAGACTAAAAGACGCAAAAAATTTCAACCCACAAAACACTTTATTTTTAGTTATTTGAGGGTTTTTAATATCGCTGATCAATAATCAGTAAGTATTAATATGAAGTCAAACAAAAAAAATGACAAAACTTGATAGTTTCTTATATATTGAGACTAAAAGGCGCCAAAAAATTTCGACTCACAAACCACTTTATTTTTAGTTATTTGAGGGTTTTTAATATCGCTCATCAATAATCAGTAAGTATTAATATGAAATCAAACAAAAAAAAATTGACGAAACTTGATAGTGTCTTATATATTGAGACTAAAAGGCGCAAAAAATTTCAACCCACAAAACACTTTATTTTTAGTTATTTGAGGGTTTTTAATATCGCTGATCAATAATCGGAAAGTATTAATATCAAATCAAACAAAAAAAAATTGACGAAACTTGATAGTTTCTTATATATTGAGACTAAAAGGCGCAAACAATTTCAACCCGCAAAACACTTTATTTTTAGTTATTTGAGGGGTTTTAATATCGCTGATCAATAATAAGTAAGTATTAATACGAAATCAAACAAAAAAAAATTGACGAAACTTGATAGTCTCTTATATATTGAGACTTAAAGGCGCAAAAAAATTTCGACTCACAAAACACTTTATTTTTAGTTATTTGAGGGTTTTTAATATCACTGATCAATAACTCAGTAAGTATTAATATGAAATCAAACAAAAAAAAATTTAGGAAACTTGATAGTTACTTATATATTGAGACTAAAAGACGCAAAAAATTTCAACCCACAAAACACTTTATTTTTAGTTATTTGAGGGTTTTTAATATCGCTGATCAATAATCGGAAAGTATTAATATCAAATAAAACAAAAAAAAATTGACGAAACTTGATAGTGTCTTATATATTGAGACTAAAAGACGCAAAAAAAAATTCGACTCACGAACCACTTTATTTTTAGTTATTTGAGGGCTTTTAATATCGCTGATCAATAATCAGTAAGTATTAATATGAAATCAAACAAAAAAAAATTGACGAAACTTGATAGTGTCTTATATATTGAGACTAAAAGGCGCAAAAAATTTCAACCCACAAAACACTTTATTTTTAGTTATTTCAGGGTTTTTAATATCGCTGATCAATAATCGGAAAGTATTAATATCAAATCAAACATAAAAAAATTGACGAAACTTGATAGTTTCTTATATATTGAGACTAAAAGGCGCCAAAAAATTTCGATCACAAACCACTTTATTTTTAGTTATTTCAAGGTTTTTAATATCGCTGATCAATAATCAGTAAGTATTAATATAAAATCAAACAAAAAAAAATTGACGAAACTTGATAGTGTCTTATATATTGAGACTAAATGGCGCAAAAAATTTCAACCCACAAAACACTTTATTTTTAGTTATTTGAGGGGTTTTAATATCGCTGATCAATAATCAGTAAGTATTATTATGAAATTAAACAAAAAAAAATTTACGAAACTTGATAGTTTCTTATATATTGAGACTAAAAGGCGCAAAAAAATTTTGACTCACAAAACACTTTATTTTTAGTTATTTGAGGGTTTTTAATATCGCTGATCAATAATCAGTAAGTATTATTATGAAATTAAACTAAAAAAAATTGACAAAACTTGATAGTGTCTTATATATTGAGACTAAAAGGCACAAAAAAATTTCGATTCACAAAACACTTTATTTTTAGTTATTTGAGGGTTTCTAATATCGCTGATCAATAATCAGTAAGTATTAATATGAAACCAAACAAAAAAAAATTGACGAAACTTGATAGTTTCTTATATATTGAGACTAAAAGGCACAAAAAAATTTCGATTCACAAAACACTTTATTTTTAGTTATTTGAGGGTTTTTAATATCGCTGATCAATAATCAGTGAGTATAAATATAAAATCAAACAAAAAAAATTGACGAAACTTGATAGTTTCTTATATATTGAGACTAAAAGGCGCCAAAAAATTTCGACTCACAAAACACTTTATTTTTAGTTATTTGAGGGTTTTTAATATCGCTGATCAATAATCAGTAAGTATTAATATGAAATCAAACAAAAAAAAATTGACGAAACTTGATAGTGTCATATATTGAGACTAAAAGGCGCAAAAAATTTCAACCCACAAAACACTTTATTTTTAGTTATTTGAGGGTTTTTAATATCGCTGATCAATAATCGGAAAGTATTAATATCAAATCAAACAAAAAAAAATTTACGAAACTTGATAGTGTCTTATATATTGAGGCAAAAGGCGCCAAAAAATTTCGACTCACAAACCACTTTATTTTTAGTTATTTGAGGGTTTTTAATATCGCTGATCAATAATCAGTAAGTATTAATATAAAATCAAACAAAAAAAAATTGACGAAACTTGATAGTGTCTTATATATTGAGACTAAAAGGCGCAAAAAATTTCAACCCACAAAACACTTTATTTTTAGTTATTTGAGGGGTTTTAATATCGCTGATCAATAATCAGTAAGTATTATTATGAAATTAAACAAAAAAAAATTTACGAAACTTGATAGTTTCTTATATATTGAGACTAAAAGGCGCAAAAAAATTTTGACTCACAAAACACTTTATTTTTAGTTATTTGAGGGTTATTAATATCGCTGATCAATAATCAGTAAGTATAAATATGAAATCAAACAAAAAAAAATTTAGGAAACTTGATAGTTACTTATATATTGAGACTTAAAGGCGCAAAAAAATTTCAACTCACAAAACACTTCATTTTTAGTTATTTGAGGGTTTTTAATATCGCTGATCAATAATCAGTAAGTATTAATATGAAACCAAACAAAAAAAAATTGACGAAACTTGATAGTTTCTTATATATTGAGACTAAAAGGCACAAAAAAATTTCGATTCACAAAACACTTTATTTTTAGTTATTTGAGGGTTTTTAATATCGCTGATCAATAATCAGTGAGTATAAATATAAAATCAAACAAAAAAAATTGACGAAACTTGATAGTTTCTTATATATTGAGACTAAAAGGCGCCAAAAAATTTCGACTCACAAAACACTTTATTTTAAGTTATTTGAGGGTTTTTAATATCGCTGATCAATAATCAGTAAGTATTAATATGAAATCAAACAAAAAAAAATTGACGAAACTTGATAGTATCTTATATATTGAGACTAAAAGGCGCAAACAATTTCAACCCACAAAACACTTTATTTTTAGTTATTTGAGGGTTTTTAATATCGCTGATCAATAATCGGAAAGTATTAATATCAAATCAAACAAAAAAAAATTTACGAAACTTGATAGTGTCTTATATATTGAGGCAAAAGGCGCCAAAAAATTTCGACTCACAAACCACTTTATTTTTAGTTATTTGAGGGTTTTAAATATCGCTGATCAATAATCAGTAAGTATTAATATGATATCAAACAAAAAAAAATTGACAAAACTTGATAGTGTAATTATATATTGAGACTAAAAGGCGCAAACAAATTTCAACTCCCAAAACACTTTATTTTTAGTTATTTGAGGGCTTTTAATATCGCTGATCAATAATCAGTAAGTATTAATATGAAATCAAACAAAATAAAAATTGACGAAACTTGAAAGTGTCATATATTGAGACTAAAAGGCGCAAAAAAATTTCGACTCACAAAACACTTTATTTTTAGTTATTTGAGGGTTTTTAATATCGCTGATCAATAATCAGTAAGTATTATTATGAAATTAAACTAAAAAAAATTGACGAAACTTGATAGTTTCTTAAATATTGAGACTAAAAGGCGACAAAAAATTTCGACTCACAAACCACTTTATTTTTAGTTATTTGAGGGTTTTTAATATCGCTGATCAATAATCGGAAAGTATTAATATCAAATCAAACAAAAAAAAATTGACGAAACTTGATAGTTTCTTATATATTGAGACTAAAAGGCGCCAAAAAATTTCGACGCACAAACCACTTTAATTTTAGTTATTTGAGGGTTTTTAATATCGCTGATCAATAATCAGTAAGTATTAATATGAAATCAAACAAGAAAAAATTGACGAAACTTGATAGTGTCTTATATATTGAGACTAAAAGGCGCAAAAAATTTCGACTCACAAAACACTTTATTATTAGTTATTTCAGGGTTTTTAATATCGCTGATCAATAATCGGAAAGTATTAATATCAAGTCAAACAAAAAAAAATTGACGAAACTTGATAGTTTCTTATATATTGAGACTAAAAGGCGCCAAAAAATTTCGACTCACAAACCACTTTATTTTTAGTTATTTGAGGGTTTTTAATATCGCTGATCAATAATCAGTAAGTATTAATATGAAATCAAACAAAAAAAAATTTACGAAACTTGATAGTTTCTTATATATTGAGACTAAAAGGCGCAAAAACCTTCAACCCACAAAACACTTTATTTTTAGTTATTTAAGGGTTTTTAATATCGCTGATCAATAATCAGTAAGTATTAATATGAAATCAAACAAAAAAAATTGACAAAACTTGATAGTTTCTTATATATTGAGACTAAAAGGCGCCAAAAAATTTCAACTCACAAACCACTTTATTTTTAGTTATTTGAGGGTTTTTAATATCGCTGATCAATAATAAGTAAGTATTAATACGAAATCAAACAAAAAAAAATTGACGAAACTTGATAGTCTCTTATATATTGAGACTAAAAGGCGCCAAAAAATTTCGACTCATAAAACACTTTCTTTTTAGTTATTTGAGGGTTTTTAATATCGCTGATCAATAATCAGTAAGTATTATTATGAAATTAAACAAAAAAAATTTAGGAAACTTGATAGTTACTTATATATTGAGACTAAAAGACGCAAAAAATTTCAACCCACAAAACACTTTATTTTTAGTTATTTGAGGGTTTTTAATATCGCTGATCAATAATCGGAAAGTATTAATATCAAATAAAACAAAAAAAAATTGACGAACTTGATAGTGTCTTATATATTGAGACTAAAAGACGCTAAAAAAATTTCGACTCACGAACCACTTTATTTTTAGTTATTTCAGGGTTTTTAATATCGCTGATCAATAATCAGTAAGTATTAATATAAAATCAAACAAAAAAAAATTGACGAAACTTGATAGTGTCTTATATATTGAGACTAAAAGGCGCAAAAAATTTCAACCCACAAAACACTTTATTTTTAGTTATTTGAGGGGTTTTAATATCGCTGATCGATAATCAGTAAGTATTATTATGAAATTAAACAAAAAAAAATTTACGAAACTTGATAGTTTCTTATATATTGAGACTAAAAGGCGCAAAAAAAATTTGACTCACAAAACACTTTATTTTTAGTTATTTGAGGGTTTTTAATATCGCTGATCAATAATCAGTAAGTATTAATATGAAATCAAACAAAAAAAAATTTAGGAAACTTGATAGTTTCTTATATATTGAGACTAAAAGGCGCCAAAAAATTTTGACTCACAAAACACTTTATTTTTAGTTATTTGAGGGTTTTTAATATCGCTGATCAATAACTCAGTAAGTATTAATATGAAATCAAACAAAAAAAAATTTAGGAAACTTGATAGTTACTTATATATTGAGACTAAAAGACGCAAAAAATTTCAACCCACAAAACACTTTATTTTTAGTTATTTGAGGGTTTTTAATATCGCTGATCAATAATCGGAAAGTATTAATATCAAATCAAACAAAAAAAAATTAACGAAACTTGATAGTTTCTTATATATTGAGACTAAAAGGCGCCAAAAAATTTCGATCACAAACCACTTTATTTTTAGTTATTTCAGGGTTTTTAATATCGCTGATCAATAATCAGTAAGTATTAATATGAAATCAAACAAAAAAAAATTTAGGAAACTTGATAGTTTCTTATATATTGAGACTAAAAGGCGCAAAAAAATTTTGACTCACAAAACACTTTATTTTTAGTTATTTGAGGGTTTTTAATATCGCTGATCAATAATCAGTAAGTATTAATATGAAATCAAACAAAAAAAAATTTAGGAAACTTGATAGTTTCTTATATATTGAGACTAAGAGGCGCAAAAAAATTTTGACTCACAAAACACTTTATTTTTAGTTATTTGAGGGTTTTTAATATCGCTGATCAATAATCAGTAAGTATTAATATGAAATCAAACAAAAAAAAATTTAGGAAACTTGATAGTTTCTTATATATTGAGACTAAAAGGCGCCAAAAAATTTCGACTCACAAAACACTTTATTTTTAGTTATTTGAGGGTTTTTAATATCGCTGATCAATAATCAGTAAGTATTAATATGAAATCAAACAAAAAAAAATTGACGAAACTTGATAGTGTCTTATATATTGAGACTAAAAGACGCAAAAAATTTCAACCCACAAAACACTTTATTTTTAGTTATTTGAGGGTTTTTAATATCGCTGATCCATAATCGGAAAGTATTAATATGAAATCAAACAAAAAAAAATTGACGAAATTTGATAGTGTCTTATATATTGAGACTAAAAGGCGCAAAAAAATTTCGACTCCAAAACACTTTATTTTTAGTTATTTGAGGGTTTTTAATATCGCTGATCAATAATCAGTAAGTATTAATATGAAATCAAACAAAAAAAAATGACAAAACTTGATAGTTTCTTATATATTGAGACTAAAAGGCGCCAAAAAATTTCAACTCACAAACCACTTTATTTTTAGTTATTTGAGGGTTTTTAATATCGCTGATCAATAATCGGAAAGTATTAATATCAAATCAAACAAAAAAAAATTGACGAAACTTGATAGTTTCTTATATATTGAGACTAAGAGGCGCAAACAATTTCAACCCGCAAAACACTTTATTTATAGTTATTTGAGGGTTTTTAATATCGCTGATCAATAATCAGTAAGTATAATTATGAAATTAAACAAAAAAAAATTGACGAAACTTGATAGTGTCATATATTGAGACTAAAAGAAGCAAAAAAAATTTCGACTCACAAAACACTTTATTTTTAGTTATTTGAGGGGTTTTCATATCGCTGATCAATAATAAAAAAGTATTAATACGAAATCAAACAAAAAAAAATTGACGAAACTTGATAGTCTCTTATATATTGAGACTAAAAGGCGCCAAAAAATTTCGACTCATAAAACACTTTCTTTTTAGTTATTTGAGGGTTTTTAATATCGCTGATCAATAATCAGTAAGTATTATTATGAAATTAAACAAAAAAAATTTAGGAAACTTGATAGTTACTTATATATTGAGACTAAAAGACGCAAAAAATTTCAACCCACAAAACACTTTATTTTTAGTTATTTGAGGGTTTTTAATATCGCTGATCAATAATCGGAAAGTATTAATATCAAATAAAACAAAAAAAAATTGACGAAACTTGATAGTGTCTTATATATTGAGACTAAAAGACGCTAAAAAAATTTCGACTCACGAACCACTTTATTTTTAGTTATTTGAGGGCTTTTAATATCGCTGATCAATAATCAGTAAGTATTAATATGAAATCAAACAAAAAAAAATTGACGAAACTTGATAGTGTCTTATATATTGAGACTAAAAGGCGCAAAAAATTTCAACCCACAAAACACTTTATTTTTAGTTATTTGAAGGTTTTTAATATCGCTGATCAATAATCGGAAAGTATTAATATCAAATCAAACAAAAAAAAATTGACGAAACTTGATAGTTTCTTATATATTGAGACTAAAAGGCGCCAAAAAATTTCGATCACAAACCACTTTATTTTTAGTTATTTCAGGGTTTTTAATATCGCTGATCAATAATCAGTAAGTATTAATATAAAATCAAACAAAAAAAAATTGACGAAACTTGATAGTTACTTATATATTGAGACTTAAAGGCGCAAAAAAATTTCGACTCACAAAACACTTTATTTTTAGTTATTTGAGGGTTTTTAATATCGCTGATCAATAACTCAGTAAGTATTAATATGAAATCAAACAAAAAAAAATTTAGGAAACTTGATAGTTACTTATATATTGAGACTAAAAGACGCAAAAAATTTCAACCCACAAAACACTTTATTTTTAGTTATTTGAGGGTTTTTAATATCGCTGATCAATAATCGGAAAGTATTAATATCAAATCAAACAAAAAAAAATTGACGAAACTTGATAGTTACTTATATATTGAGACTAAAAGACGCAAAAAATTTCAACCCACAAAACACTTTATTTTTAGTTATTTGAGGGTTTTTAATATCGCTGATCAATAATCGGAAAGTATTAATATCAAATAAAACAAAAAAAAATTGACGAAACTTGATAGTGTCTTATATATTGAGACTAAAAGACGCAAAAAAAAATTCGACTCACGAACCACTTTATTTTTAGTTATTTGAGGGCTTTTAATATCGCTGATCAATAATCAGTAAGTATTAATATGAAATCAAACAAAAAAAAATTGACGAAACTTGATAGTGTCTTATATATTGAGACTAAAAGGCGCAAAAAATTTCAACCCACAAAACACTTTATTTTTAGTTATTTCAGGGTTTTTAATATCGCTGATCAATAATCGGAAAGTATTAATATCAAATCAAACATAAAAAAATTGACGAAACTTGATAGTTTCTTATATATTGAGACTAAAAGGCGCCAAAAAATTTCGATCACAAACCACTTTATTTTTAGTTATTTCAAGGTTTTTAATATCGCTGATCAATAATCAGTAAGTATTAATATAAAATCAAACAAAAAAAAATTGACGAAACTTGATAGTGTCTTATATATTGAGACTAAAAGGCGCAAAAAATTTCAACCCACAAAACACTTTATTTTTAGTTATTTGAGGGGTTTTAATATCGCTGATCAATAATCAGTAAGTATTATTATGAAATTAAACAAAAAAAAATTTACGAAACTTGATAGTTTCTTATATATTGAGACTAAAAGGCGCAAAAAAATTTTGACTCACAAAACACTTTATTTTTAGTTATTTGAGGGTTTTTAATATCGCTGATCAATAATCAGTAAGTATTATTATGAAATTAAACTAAAAAAAATTGACAAAACTTGATAGTGTCTTATATATTGAGACTAAAAGGCACAAAAAAATTTCGATTCACAAAACACTTTATTTTTAGTTATTTGAGGGTTTCTAATATCGCTGATCAATAATCAGTAAGTATTAATATGAAACCAAACAAAAAAAAATTGACGAAACTTGATAGTTTCTTATATATTGAGACTAAAAGGCACAAAAAAATTTCGATTCACAAAACACTTTATTTTTAGTTATTTGAGGGTTTTTAATATCGCTGATCAATAATCAGTGAGTATAAATATAAAATCAAACAAAAAAAATTGACGAAACTTGATAGTTTCTTATATATTGAGACTAAAAGGCGCCAAAAAATTTCGACTCACAAAACACTTTATTTTTAGTTATTTGAGGGTTTTTAATATCGCTGATCAATAATCAGTAAGTATTAATATGAAATCAAACAAAAAAAAATTGACGAAACTTGATAGTGTCATATATTGAGACTAAAAGGCGCAAAAAATTTCAACCCACAAAACACTTTATTTTTAGTTATTTGAGGGTTTTTAATATCGCTGATCAATAATCGGAAAGTATTAATATCAAATCAAACAAAAAAAAATTTACGAAACTTGATAGTGTCTTATATATTGAGGCAAAAGGCGCCAAAAAATTTCGACTCACAAACCACTTTATTTTTAGTTATTTGAGGGTTTTTAATATCGCTGATCAATAATCAGTAAGTATTAATATAAAATCAAACAAAAAAAAATTGACGAAACTTGATAGTGTCTTATATATTGAGACTAAAAGGCGCAAAAAATTTCAACCCACAAAACACTTTATTTTTAGTTATTTGAGGGGTTTTAATATCGCTGATCAATAATCAGTAAGTATTATTATGAAATTAAACAAAAAAAAATTTACGAAACTTGATAGTTTCTTATATATTGAGACTAAAAGGCGCAAAAAAATTTTGACTCACAAAACACTTTATTTTTAGTTATTTGAGGGTTATTAATATCGCTGATCAATAATCAGTAAGTATAAATATGAAATCAAACAAAAAAAAATTTAGGAAACTTGATAGTTACTTATATATTGAGACTTAAAGGCGCAAAAAAATTTCAACTCACAAAACACTTCATTTTTAGTTATTTGAGGGTTTTTAATATCGCTGATCAATAATCAGTAAGTATTAATATGAAACCAAACAAAAAAAAATTGACGAAACTTGATAGTTTCTTATATATTGAGACTAAAAGGCACAAAAAAATTTCGATTCACAAAACACTTTATTTTTAGTTATTTGAGGGTTTTTAATATCGCTGATCAATAATCAGTGAGTATAAATATAAAATCAAACAAAAAAAATTGACGAAACTTGATAGTTTCTTATATATTGAGACTAAAAGGCGCCAAAAAATTTCGACTCACAAAACACTTTATTTTAAGTTATTTGAGGGTTTTTAATATCGCTGATCAATAATCAGTAAGTATTAATATGAAATCAAACAAAAAAAAATTGACGAAACTTGATAGTATCTTATATATTGAGACTAAAAGGCGCAAACAATTTCAACCCACAAAACACTTTATTTTTAGTTATTTGAGGGTTTTTAATATCGCTGATCAATAATCGGAAAGTATTAATATCAAATCAAACAAAAAAAAATTTACGAAACTTGATAGTGTCTTATATATTGAGGCAAAAGGCGCCAAAAAATTTCGACTCACAAACCACTTTATTTTTAGTTATTTGAGGGTTTTAAATATCGCTGATCAATAATCAGTAAGTATTAATATGATATCAAACAAAAAAAAATTGACAAAACTTGATAGTGTAATTATATATTGAGACTAAAAGGCGCAAACAAATTTCAACTCCCAAAACACTTTATTTTTAGTTATTTGAGGGCTTTTAATATCGCTGATCAATAATCAGTAAGTATTAATATGAAATCAAACAAAATAAAAATTGACGAAACTTGAAAGTGTCATATATTGAGACTAAAAGGCGCAAAAAAATTTCGACTCACAAAACACTTTATTTTTAGTTATTTGAGGGTTTTTAATATCGCTGATCAATAATCAGTAAGTATTATTATGAAATTAAACTAAAAAAAATTGACGAAACTTGATAGTTTCTTAAATATTGAGACTAAAAGGCGACAAAAAATTTCGACTCACAAACCACTTTATTTTTAGTTATTTGAGGGTTTTTAATATCGCTGATCAATAATCGGAAAGTATTAATATCAAATCAAACAAAAAAAAATTGACGAAACTTGATAGTTTCTTATATATTGAGACTAAAAGGCGCCAAAAAATTTCGACGCACAAACCACTTTAATTTTAGTTATTTGAGGGTTTTTAATATCGCTGATCAATAATCAGTAAGTATTAATATGAAATCAAACAAGAAAAAATTGACGAAACTTGATAGTGTCTTATATATTGAGACTAAAAGGCGCAAAAAATTTCGACTCACAAAACACTTTATTATTAGTTATTTCAGGGTTTTTAATATCGCTGATCAATAATCGGAAAGTATTAATATCAAGTCAAACAAAAAAAAATTGACGAAACTTGATAGTTTCTTATATATTGAGACTAAAAGGCGCCAAAAAATTTCGACTCACAAACCACTTTATTTTTAGTTATTTGAGGGTTTTTAATATCGCTGATCAATAATCAGTAAGTATTAATATGAAATCAAACAAAAAAAAATTTACGAAACTTGATAGTTTCTTATATATTGAGACTAAAAGGCGCAAAAACCTTCAACCCACAAAACACTTTATTTTTAGTTATTTAAGGGTTTTTAATATCGCTGATCAATAATCAGTAAGTATTAATATGAAATCAAACAAAAAAAATTGACAAAACTTGATAGTTTCTTATATATTGAGACTAAAAGGCGCCAAAAAATTTCAACTCACAAACCACTTTATTTTTAGTTATTTGAGGGTTTTTAATATCGCTGATCAATAATAAGTAAGTATTAATACGAAATCAAACAAAAAAAAATTGACGAAACTTGATAGTCTCTTATATATTGAGACTAAAAGGCGCCAAAAAATTTCGACTCATAAAACACTTTCTTTTTAGTTATTTGAGGGTTTTTAATATCGCTGATCAATAATCAGTAAGTATTATTATGAAATTAAACAAAAAAAATTTAGGAAACTTGATAGTTACTTATATATTGAGACTAAAAGACGCAAAAAATTTCAACCCACAAAACACTTTATTTTTAGTTATTTGAGGGTTTTTAATATCGCTGATCAATAATCGGAAAGTATTAATATCAAATAAAACAAAAAAAAATTGACGAAACTTGATAGTGTCTTATATATTGAGACTAAAAGACGCTAAAAAAATTTCGACTCACGAACCACTTTATTTTTAGTTATTTCAGGGTTTTTAATATCGCTGATCAATAATCAGTAAGTATTAATATAAAATCAAACAAAAAAAAATTGACGAAACTTGATAGTGTCTTATATATTGAGACTAAAAGGCGCAAAAAATTTCAACCCACAAAACACTTTATTTTTAGTTATTTGAGGGGTTTTAATATCGCTGATCGATAATCAGTAAGTATTATTATGAAATTAAACAAAAAAAAATTTACGAAACTTGATAGTTTCTTATATATTGAGACTAAAAGGCGCAAAAAAAATTTGACTCACAAAACACTTTATTTTTAGTTATTTGAGGGTTTTTAATATCGCTGATCAATAATCAGTAAGTATTAATATGAAATCAAACAAAAAAAAATTTAGGAAACTTGATAGTTTCTTATATATTGAGACTAAAAGGCGCCAAAAAATTTTGACTCACAAAACACTTTATTTTTAGTTATTTGAGGGTTTTTAATATCGCTGATCAATAACTCAGTAAGTATTAATATGAAATCAAACAAAAAAAAATTTAGGAAACTTGATAGTTACTTATATATTGAGACTAAAAGACGCAAAAAATTTCAACCCACAAAACACTTTATTTTTAGTTATTTGAGGGTTTTTAATATCGCTGATCAATAATCGGAAAGTATTAATATCAAATCAAACAAAAAAAAATTAACGAAACTTGATAGTTTCTTATATATTGAGACTAAAAGGCGCCAAAAAATTTCGATCACAAACCACTTTATTTTTAGTTATTTCAGGGTTTTTAATATCGCTGATCAATAATCAGTAAGTATTAATATGAAATCAAACAAAAAAAAATTTAGGAAACTTGATAGTTTCTTATATATTGAGACTAAAAGGCGCAAAAAAATTTTGACTCACAAAACACTTTATTTTTAGTTATTTGAGGGTTTTTAATATCGCTGATCAATAATCAGTAAGTATTAATATGAAATCAAACAAAAAAAAATTTAGGAAACTTGATAGTTTCTTATATATTGAGACTAAGAGGCGCAAAAAAATTTTGACTCACAAAACACTTTATTTTTAGTTATTTGAGGGTTTTTAATATCGCTGATCAATAATCAGTAAGTATTAATATGAAATCAAACAAAAAAAAATTTAGGAAACTTGATAGTTTCTTATATATTGAGACTAAAAGGCGCCAAAAAATTTCGACTCACAAAACACTTTATTTTTAGTTATTTGAGGGTTTTTAATATCGCTGATCAATAATCAGTAAGTATTAATATGAAATCAAACAAAAAAAAATTGACGAAACTTGATAGTGTCTTATATATTGAGACTAAAAGACGCAAAAAATTTCAACCCACAAAACACTTTATTTTTAGTTATTTGAGGGTTTTTAATATCGCTGATCCATAATCGGAAAGTATTAATATGAAATCAAACAAAAAAAAATTGACGAAATTTGATAGTGTCTTATATATTGAGACTAAAAGGCGCAAAAAAATTTCGACTCCAAAACACTTTATTTTTAGTTATTTGAGGGTTTTTAATATCGCTGATCAATAATCAGTAAGTATTAATATGAAATCAAACAAAAAAAAATGACAAAACTTGATAGTTTCTTATATATTGAGACTAAAAGGCGCCAAAAAATTTCAACTCACAAACCACTTTATTTTTAGTTATTTGAGGGTTTTTAATATCGCTGATCAATAATCGGAAAGTATTAATATCAAATCAAACAAAAAAAAATTGACGAAACTTGATAGTTTCTTATATATTGAGACTAAGAGGCGCAAACAATTTCAACCCGCAAAACACTTTATTTATAGTTATTTGAGGGTTTTTAATATCGCTGATCAATAATCAGTAAGTATAATTATGAAATTAAACAAAAAAAAATTGACGAAACTTGATAGTGTCATATATTGAGACTAAAAGAAGCAAAAAAAATTTCGACTCACAAAACACTTTATTTTTAGTTATTTGAGGGGTTTTCATATCGCTGATCAATAATAAAAAAGTATTAATACGAAATCAAACAAAAAAAAATTGACGAAACTTGATAGTCTCTTATATATTGAGACTAAAAGGCGCCAAAAAATTTCGACTCATAAAACACTTTCTTTTTAGTTATTTGAGGGTTTTTAATATCGCTGATCAATAATCAGTAAGTATTATTATGAAATTAAACAAAAAAAATTTAGGAAACTTGATAGTTACTTATATATTGAGACTAAAAGACGCAAAAAATTTCAACCCACAAAACACTTTATTTTTAGTTATTTGAGGGTTTTTAATATCGCTGATCAATAATCGGAAAGTATTAATATCAAATAAAACAAAAAAAAATTGACGAAACTTGATAGTGTCTTATATATTGAGACTAAAAGACGCTAAAAAAATTTCGACTCACGAACCACTTTATTTTTAGTTATTTGAGGGCTTTTAATATCGCTGATCAATAATCAGTAAGTATTAATATGAAATCAAACAAAAAAAAATTGACGAAACTTGATAGTGTCTTATATATTGAGACTAAAAGGCGCAAAAAATTTCAACCCACAAAACACTTTATTTTTAGTTATTTGAAGGTTTTTAATATCGCTGATCAATAATCGGAAAGTATTAATATCAAATCAAACAAAAAAAAATTGACGAAACTTGATAGTTTCTTATATATTGAGACTAAAAGGCGCCAAAAAATTTCGATCACAAACCACTTTATTTTTAGTTATTTGAGGGTTTTTAATATCGCTGATCAATAATCAGTAAGTATTAATATAAAATCAAACAAAAAAAAATTGACGAAACTTGATAGTTACTTATATATTGAGACTTAAAGGCGCAAAAAAATTTCGACTCACAAAACACTTTATTTTTAGTTATTTGAGGGTTTTTAATATCGCTGATCAATAACTCAGTAAGTATTAATATGAAATCAAACAAAAAAAAATTTAGGAAACTTGATAGTTACTTATATATTGAGACTAAAAGACGCAAAAAATTTCAACCCACAAAACACTTTATTTTTAGTTATTTGAGGGTTTTTAATATCGCTGATCAATAATCGGAAAGTATTAATATCAAATCAAACAAAAAAAAATTGACGAAACTTGATAGTTTCTTATATATTGAGACTAAAAGGCGCCAAAAAATTTCGATCACAAACCACTTTATTTTTAGTTATTTCAGGGTTTTTAATATCGCTGATCAATAATCAGTAAGTATTAATATAAAATCAAACAAAAAAAAATTGACGAAACTTGATAGTGTCTTATATATTGAGACTAAAAGGCGCAAATAATTTCAACCCACAAAACACTTTATTTTTAGTTATTTGAGGGGTTTTAATATCGCTGATCAATAATCAGTAAGTATTAATATCAAATCAAACAAAAAAAAATTGACGAAACTTGATAGTTTCTTATATATTGAGACTAAAAGGCGCCAAAAAATTTCGATCACAAACCACTTTATTTTTAGTTATTTCAGGGTTTTTAATATCGCTGATCAATAATCAGTAAGTATTAATATAAAATCAAACAAAAAAAAATTGACGAAACTTGATAGTGTCTTATATATTGAGACTAAAAGGCGCAAAAAATTTCAACCCACAAAACACTTTATTTTTAGTTATTTGAGGGGTTTTAATATCGCTGATCAATAATCAGTAAGTATTATTATGAAATTAAACAAAAAAAATTTAGGAAACTTGATAGTTACTTATATATTGAGACTAAAAGACGCAAAAAATTTCAACCCACAAAACACTTTATTTTTAGTTATTTGAGGGTTTTTAATATCGCTGATCAATAATCGGAAAGTATTAATATCAAATCAAACAAAAAAAAATTGACGAAACTTGATAGTTTCTTATATATTGAGACTAAAAGGCGCCAAAAAATTTCGATCACAAACCACTTTATTTTTAGTTATTTCAGGGTTTTTAATATCGCTGATCAATAATCAGTAAGTATTAATATAAAATCAAACAAAAAAAAATTGACGAAACTTGATAGTGTCTTATATATTGAGACTAAAAGGCGCAAAAAATTTCAACCCACAAAACACTTTATTTTTAGTTATTTGAGGGGTTTTAATATCGCTGATCAATAATCAGTAAGTATTATTATGAAATTAAACAAAAAAAAATTTACGAAACTTGATAGTTTCTTATATATTGAGACTAAAAGGCGCAAAAAAATTTTGACTCACAAAACACTTTATTTTTAGTTATTTGAGGGTTTTTAATATCGCTGATCAATAATCAGTAAGTATTAATATGAAATCAAACAAAAAAAAATTTAGGAAACTTGATAGTTACTTATATATTGAGACTTAAAGGCGCAAAAAAATTTCAACTCACAAAACACTTCATTTTTAGTTATTTGAGGGTTTTTAATATCGCTGATCAATAATCAGTATGTATTAATATGAAACCAAACAAAAAAAAATTGACGAAACTTGATAGTTTCTTATATATTGAGACTAAAAGGCACAAAAAAATTTCGATTCACAAAACACTTTATTTTTAGTTATTTGAGGGTTTTTAATATCGCTGATCAATAATCAGTGAGTATAAATATAAAATCAAACAAAAAAAATTGACGAAACTTGATAGTTTCTTATATATTGAGACTAAAAGGCGCCAAAAAATTTCGACTCACAAAACACTTTATTTTTAGTTATTTGAGGGTTTTTAATATCGCTGATCAATAATCAGTAAGTATTAATATGAAATCAAACAAAAAAAAATTGACGAAACTTGATAGTGTCTTATATATTGAGACTAAAAGACGCAAAAAATTTCAACCCACAAAACACTTTATTTTTAGTTATTTGAGGGTTTTTAATATCGCTGATCCATAATCGGAAAGTATTAATATGAAATCAAACAAAAAAAAATTGACGAAACTTGATAGTGTCTTATATATTGAGATTAAAAGGCGCAAAAAAATTTCAACTCCAAAACACTTTATTTTTAGTTATTTGAGGGTTTTTAATATCGCTGATCAATAATCAGTAAGTATTAATATGAAATCAAACAAAAAAAATTGACAAAACTTGATAGTTTCTTTTATTTTGAGACTAAAAGGCGCCAAAAAATTTCAACTCACAAACCACTTTATTTTTAGTTATTTGAGGGTTTTTAATATCGCTGATCAATAATCAGTAAGTATTAATATGAAATCAAACAAAAAAAAATTGACGAAACTTGATAGTGTCTTATATATTGAGACTAAAAGGTGCAAAAAATTTCAACCCACAAAACACTTTATTTTTAGTTATTTGAGGGTTTTTAATATCGCTGATCAATAATCGGAAAGTATTAATATCAAATCAAACAAAAAAGAATTGACGAAACTTGATAGTTTCTTATATATTGAGACTAAGAGGCGCAAACAATTTCAACCCGCAAAACACTTTATTTATAGTTATTTGAGGGTTTTTAATATCGCTGATCAATAATCAGTAAGTATAATTACGAAATTAAACAAAAAAAAATGACGAAACTTGATAGTGTCATATATTGAGACTAAAAGAAGCAAAAAAAATTTCGACTCACAAAACACTTTATTTTTAGTTATTTGAGGGGTTTTAATATCGCTGATCAATAATAAGTAAGTATTAATACGAAATCAAACAAAAAAAAAATTGACGAAACTTGATAGTCTCTTATATATTGAGACTAAAAGGCGCCAAAAAATTTCGACTCATAAAACACTTTATTTTTAGTTATTTGAGGGGTTTTAATATCGCTGATCAATAATCAGTAAGTATTATTATGAAATTAATCAAAAAAAATTTAGGAAACTTGATAGTTACTTATATATTGAGACTAAAAGACGCAAAAAATTTCAACCCACAAAACACTTTATTTTTAGTTATTTAAGGGTTTTTAATATCGCTGATTAATAATCGGAAAGTATTAATATCAAATAAAACAAAAAAAAATTGACGAAACTTGATAGTGTCTTATATATTGAGACTAAAAGACGCTAAAAAAATTTCGACTCACGAACCACTTTATTTTTAGTTATTTGAGGGCTTTTAATATCGCTGATCAATAATCAGTAAGTATTAATATGAAATCAAACAAAAAAAAATTGACGAAACTTGATAGTGTCTTATATATTGAGACTAAAAGGCGCAAAAAATTTCAACCCACAAAACACTTTATTTTTAGTTATTTGAAGGTTTTTAATATCGCTGATCAATAATCGGAAAGTATTAATATCAAATCAAACAAAAAAAAATTGACGAAACTTGATAGTTTCTTATATATTGAGACTAAAAGGCGCCAAAAAATTTCGATCACAAACCACTTTATTTTTAGTTATTTCAGGGTTTTTAATATCGCTGATCAATAATCAGTAAGTATTAATATAAAATCAAACAAAAAAAAATTGACGAAACTTGATAGTGTCTTATATATTGAGACTAAAAGGCGCAAAAAATTTCAACCCACAAAACACTTTATTTTTAGTTATTTGAGGGGTTTTAATATCGCTGATCAATAATCAGTAAGTATTATTATGAAATTAAACAAAAAAAAATTTACGAAACTTGATAGTTTCTTATATATTGAGACTAAAAGGCGCAAAAAAATTTTGACTCACAAAACACTTTATTTTTAGTTATTTGAGGGTTTTTAATATCGCTGATCAATAATCAGTAAGTATTAATATGAAATCAAACAAAAAAAAATTTAGGAAACTTGATAGTTACTTATATATTGAGACTTAAAGGCGCAAAAAAATTTCAACTCACAAAACACTTCATTTTTAGTTATTTGAGGGTTTTTAATATCGCTGATCAATAATCAGTAAGTATTAATATGAAACCAAACAAAAAAAAATTGACGAAACTTGATAGTTTCTTATATATTGAGACTAAAAGGCACAAAAAAATTTCGATTCACAAAACACTTTATTTTTAGTTATTTGAGGGTTTTAAATATCGCTGATAAATAATCAGTGAGTATAAATATAAAATCAAACAAAAAAAATTGACGAAACTTGATAGTTTCTTATATATTGAGACTAAAAGGCGCCAAAAAATTTCGACGCACAAACCACTTTAATTTTAGTTATTTGAGGGTTTTTAATATCGCTGATCAATAATCAGTAAGTATTAATATGAAATCAAACAAGAAAAAATTGACGAAACTTGATAGTGTCTTATATATTGAGACTAAAAGGCGCAAAAAAATTTCGACTCACAAAACACTTTATTTTTAGTTATTTCAGGGTTTTTAATATCGCTGATCAATAATCGGAAAGTATTAATATCAAATCAAACAAAAAAAAATTGACGAAACTTGATAGTTTCTTATATATTGAGACTAAAAGGCGCCAAAAAATTTCGACTCACAAACCACTTTAATTTTAGTTATTTGAGGGTTTTTAATATCGCTGATCAATAATCAGTAAGTATTAATATGAAATCAAACAAAATAAAAATTGACGAAACTTGATAGTGTCTTATATATTGAGACTAACAGGCGCAAAAAAATTTCGACTCACAAAACACTTTATTTTTAGTTATTTGAGGCTTTTTTAATATCGCTGATCAATAACCAGTTAGTATTATTATAAAATTAAACAAAAAAAAATTGACGAAACTTGATAGTTTCTTATATATTGAGACTAAAAGGCGACAAAAAATTTCGACCCACAAAACACTTTATTTTTAGTTATTTGAGGGTTTTTAATATCGCTGATCAATAATCGGAAAGTATTAATATCAAATCAAACAAAAAAGAATTGACGAAACTTGATAGTTTCTTATATATTGAGACTAAGAGGCGCAAACAATTTCAACCCGCAAAACACTTTATTTATAGTTATTTGAGGGTTTTTAATATCGCTGATCAATAATCAGTAAGTATAATTACGAAATTAAACAAAAAAAAATTGACGAAACTTGATAGTGTCATATATTGAGACTAAAAGAAGCAAAAAAAATTTCGACTCACAAAACACTTTATTTTTAGTTATTTGAGGGGTTTTAATATCGCTGATCAATAATAAGTAAGTATTAATACGAAATCAAACAAAAAAAAAATTGACGAAACTTGATAGTCTCTTATATATTGAGACTAAAAGGCGCCAAAAAATTTCGACTCATAAAACACTTTATTTTTAGTTATTTGAGGGGTTTTAATATCGCTGATCAATAATCAGTAAGTATTATTATGAAATTAATCAAAAAAAATTTAGGAAACTTGATAGTTACTTATATATTGAGACTAAAAGACGCAAAAAATTTCAACCCACAAAACACTTTATTTTTAGTTATTTAAGGGTTTTTAATATCGCTGATCAATAATCGGAAAGTATTAATATCAAATAAAACAAAAAAAAATTGACGAAACTTGATAGTGTTGAGACTAAAAGACGCTAAAAAAATTTCGACTCACGAACCACTTTATTTTTAGTTATTTGAGGGCTTTTAATATCGCTGATCAATAATCAGTAAGTATTAATATGAAATCAAACAAAAAAAAATTGACGAAACTTGATAGTGTCTTATATATTGAGACTAAAAGGCGCAAAAAATTTCAACCCACAAAACACTTTATTTTTAGTTATTTGAAGGTTTTTAATATCGCTGATCAATAATCGGAAAGTATTAATATCAAATCAAACAAAAAAAATTGACGAAACTTGATAGTTTCTTATATATTGAGACTAAAAGGCGCCAAAAAATTTCGATCACAAACCACTTTATTTTTAGTTATTTCAGGGTTTTTAATATCGCTGATCAATAATCAGTAAGTATTAATATAAAATCAAACAAAAAAAAATTGACGAAACTTGATAGTGTCTTATATATTGAGACTAAGAGGCGCAAACAATTTCAACCCGCAAAACACTTTATTTATAGTTATTTGAGGGTTTTTAATATCGCTGATCAATAATCAGTAAGTATAATTATGAAATTAAACAAAAAAAAATTGACGAAACTTGATAGTGTCATATATTGAGACTAAAAGAAGCAAAAAAAATTTCGACTCACAAAACACTTTATTTTTAGTTATTTGAGGGGTTTTAATATCGCTGATCAATAATAAGTAAGTATTAATACGAAATCAAACAAAAAAAAATTGACGAAACTTGATAGTCTCTTATATATTGAGACTAAAAGGCGCCAAAAAATTTCGACTCATAAAACACTTTCTTTTTAGTTATTTGAGGGTTTGTAATATCGCTGATCAATAATCGGAAAGTATTAATATCAAATAAAACAAAAAAAAATTGACGAAACTTGATAGTGTCTTATATATTGAGACTAAAAGACGCTAAAAAAATTTCGACTCACGAACCACTTTATTTTTAGTTATTTGAGGGCTTTTAATATCGCTGATCAATAATCAGTAAGTATTATTATGAAATTAAACAAAAAAAATTTAGGAAACTTGATAGTTACTTATATATTGAGACTAAAAGACGCAAAAAATTTCAACCCACAAAACACTTTATTTTTAGTTATTTGAGGGTTTTTAATATCGCTGATCAATAATCGGAAAGTATTAATATCAAATAAAACAAAAAAAAATTGACGAAACTTGATAGTGTCTTATATATTGAGACTAAAAGACGCTAAAAAAATTTCGACTCACGAACCACTTTATTTTTAGTTATTTGAGGGCTTTTAATATCGCTGATCAATAATCAGTAAGTATTAATATGAAATCAAACAAAAAAAAATTGACGAAACTTGATAGTGTCTTATATATTGAGACTAAAAGGCGCAAAAAATTTCAACCCACAAAACACTTTATTTTTAGTTATTTGAAGGTTTTTAATATCGCTGATCAATAATCGGAAAGTATTAATATCAAATCAAACAAAAAAAAATTGACGAAACTTGATAGTTTCTTATATATTGAGACTAAAAGGCGCCAAAAAATTTCGATCACAAACCACTTTATTTTTATTTATTTCAGGGTTTTTAATATCGCTGATCAATAACTCAGTAAGTATTAATATGAAATCAAACAAAAAAAAATTTAGGAAACTTGATAGTTACTTATATATTGAGACTAAAAGACGCAAAAAATTTCAACCCACAAAACACTTTATTTTTAGTTATTTGAGGGTTTTTAATATCGCTGATCAATAATCGGAAAGTATTAATATCAAATCAAACAAAAAAAAATTGACGAAACTTGATAGTTTCTTATATATTGAGACTAAAAGGCGCCAAAAAATTTCGATCACAAACCACTTTATTTTTATTTATTTCAGGGTTTTTAATATCGCTGATCAATAATCAGTAAGTATTAATATAAAATCAAACAAAAAAAAATTGACGAAACTTGATAGTGTCTTATATATTGAGACTAAAAGGCGCAAAAAATTTCAACCCACAAAACACTTTATTTTTAGTTATTTGAGGGGTTTTAATATCGCTGATCAATAATCAGTAAGTATTATTATGAAATTAAACAAAAAAAATTTAGGAAACTTGATAGTTACTTATATATTGAGACTAAAAGACGCAAAAAATTTCAACCCACAAAACACTTTATTTTTAGTTATTTGAGGGTTTTTAATATCGCTGATCAATAATCAGTAAGTATTAATATAAAATCAAACAAAAAAAAATTGACGAAACTTGATAGTGTCTTATATATTGAGACTAAAAGGCGCAAAAAATTTCAACCCACAAAACACTTTATTTTTAGTTATTTGAGGGGTTTTAATATCGCTGATCAATAATCAGTAAGTATTATTATGAAATTAAACAAAAAAAAATTTACGAAACTTGATAGTTTCTTATATATTGAGACTAAAAGGCGCAAAAAAATTTTGACTCACAAAACACTTTATTTTTAGTTTTTTGAGGGTTTTTAATATCGCTGATCAATAATCAGTAAGTATTAATATGAAATCAAACAAAAAAAATTTAGGAAACTTGATAGTTACTTATATATTGAGACTTAAAGGCGCAAAAAAATTTCAACTCACAAAACACTTCATTTTTAGTTATTTGAGGGTTTTTAATATCGCTGATCAATAATCAGTAAGTATTAATACGAAACCAAACAAAAAAAAATTGACGAAACTTGATAGTTTCTTATATATTGAGACTAAAAGGCACAAAAAAATTTCGATTCACAAAACACTTTATTTTTAGTTATTTGAGGGTTTTTAATATCGCTGATCAATAATCAGTGAGTATAAATATAAAATCAAACAAAAAAAATTGACGAAACTTGATAGTTTCTTATATATTGAGACTAAAAGGCGCCAAAAAATTTCGACTCACAAAACACTTTATTTTTAGTTATTTGAGGGTTTTTAATATCGCTGATCAATAATCAGTAAGTATTAATATGAAATCAAACAAAAAAAAATTTACGAAACTTGATAGTGTCTTATATATTGAGACTAAAAGACGCAAAAAATTTCAACCCACAAAACACTTTATTTTTAGTTATTTGAGGGTTTTTAATATCGCTGATCCATAATCGGAAAGTATTAATATGAAATCAAACAAAAAAAAATTGACGAAACTTGATAGTGTCTTATATATTGAGACTAAAAGGCGCAAAAAAATTTCGACTCCAAAACACTTTATTTTTAGTTATTTGAGGGTTTTTAATATCGCTGATCAATAATCAGTAAGTATTAATATGAAATCAAACAAAAAAAATTGACAAAACTTGATAGTTTCTTATATATTGAGACTAAAAGGCGCCAAAAAATTTCAACTCACAAACCACTTTATTTTTAGTTATTTGAGGGTTTTTAATATCGCTGATCAATAATCGGAAAGTATTAATATCAAATCAAACAAAAAAAAATTGACGAAACTTGATAGTTTCTTATATATTGAGACTAAGAGGCGCAAACAATTTCAACCCGCAAAACACTTTATTTATAGTTATTTGAGGGTTTTTAATATCGCTGATCAATAATCAGTAAGTATAATTATGAAATTAAACAAAAAAAAATTGACGAAACTTGATAGTGTCATATATTGAGACTAAAAGAAGCAAAAAAAATTTCGACTCACAAAACACTTTATTTTTAGTTATTTGAGGGGTTTTAATATCGCTGATCAATAATAAGTAAGTATTAATACGAAATCAAACAAAAAAAAATTGACGAAACTTGATAGTCTCTTATATATTGAGACTAAAAGGCGCCAAAAAATTTCGACTCATAAAACACTTTCTTTTTAGTTATTTGAGGGTTTTTAATATCGCTGATCAATAATCAGTAAGTATTATTATGAAATTAAACAAAAAAAATTTAGGAAACTTGATAGTTTCTTATACATTGAGACTAAAAGACGCAAAAAATTTCAACCCACAAAACACTTTATTTTTAGTTATTTGAGGGTTTTTAATATCGCTGATTAATAATCGGAAAGTATTAATATCAAATAAAACAAAAAAAAATTGACGAAACTTGATAGTGTCTTATATATTGAGACTAAAAGACGCTAAAAAAATTTCGACTCACGAACCACTTTATTTTTAGTTATTTGAGGGCTTTTAATATCGCTGATCAATAATCAGTAAGTATTAATATGAAATCAAACAAAAAAAAATTGACGAAACTTGATAGTGTCTTATATATTGAGACTAAAAGGCGCAAAAAATTTCAACCCACAAAACACTTTATTTTTAGTTATTTGAAGGTTTTTAATATCGCTGATCAATAATCGGAAAGTATTAATATCAAATCAAACAAAAAAAAATTGACGAAACTTGATAGTTTCTTATATATTGAGACTAAAAGGCGCCAAAAAATTTCGATCACAAACCACTTTATTTTTAGTTATTTCAGGGTTTTTAATATCGCTGATCAATAATCAGTAAGTATTAATATAAAATCAAACAAAAAAAAATTACGAAACTTGATAGTGTCTTATATATTGAGACTAAAAGACGCAAAAAATTTCAACCCACAAAACACTTTATTTTTAGTTATTTGAGGGTTTTTAATATCGCTGATCCATAATCGGAAAGTATTAATATGAAATCAAACAAAAAAAAATTGACGAAACTTGATAGTGTCTTATATATTGAGACTAAAAGGCGCAAAAAAATTTCGACTCCAAAACACTTTATTTTTAGTTATTTGAGGGTTTTTAATATCGCTGATCAATAATCAGTAAGTATTAATATGAAATCAAACAAAAAAAATTGACAAAACTTGATAGTTTCTTATATATTGAGACTAAAAGGCGCCAAAAAATTTCAACTCACAAACCACTTTATTTTTAGTTATTTGAGGGTTTTTAATATCGCTGATCAATAATCGGAAAGTATTAATATCAAATCAAACAAAAAAAAATTGACGAAACTTGATAGTTTCTTATATATTGAGACTAAGAGGCGCAAACAATTTCAACCCGCAAAACACTTTATTTTTAGTTATTTGAGGGTTTTTAATATCGCTGATCAATAATCAGTGAGTATAAATATAAAATCAAACAAAAAAAATTGACGAAACTTGATAGTTTCTTATATATTGAGACTAAAAGGCGCCAAAAAATTTCGACTCACAAAACACTTTATTTTTAGTTATTTGAGGGTTTTTAATATCGCTGATCAATAATCAGTAAGTATTAATATGAAATCAAACAAAAAAAAATTTACGAAACTTGATAGTGTCTTATATATTGAGACTAAAAGACGCAAAAAATTTCAACCCACAAAACACTTTATTTTTAGTTATTTGAGGGTTTTTAATATCGCTGATCAATAATCGGAAAGTATTAATATCAAATCAAACAAAAAAAAATTGACGAAACTTGATAGTTTCTTATATATTGAGACTAAGAGGCGCAAACAATTTCAACCCGCAAAACACTTTATTTATAGTTATTTGAGGGTTTTTAATATCGCTGATCAATAATCAGTAAGTATAATTATGAAATTAAACAAAAAAAAATTGACGAAACTTGATAGTGTCATATATTGAGACTAAAAGAAGCAAAAAAAATTTCGACTCACAAAACACTTTATTTTTAGTTATTTGAGGGGTTTTAATATCGCTGATCAATAATAAGTAAGTATTAATACGAAATCAAACAAAAAAAAATTGACGAAACTTGATAGTCTCTTATATATTGAGACTAAAAGGCGCCAAAAAATTTTGACTCACAAAACACTTTATTTTTAGTTTTTTGAGGGTTTTTAATATCGCTGATCAATAATCAGTAAGTATTAATATGAAATCAAACAAAAAAAATTTAGGAAACTTGATAGTTACTTATATATTGAGACTTAAAGGCGCAAAAAAATTTCAACTCACAAAACACTTCATTTTTAGTTATTTGAGGGTTTTTAATATCGCTGATCAATAATCAGTAAGTATTAATACGAAACCAAACAAAAAAAAATTGACGAAACTTGATAGTTTCTTATATATTGAGACTAAAAGGCACAAAAAAATTTCGATTCACAAAACACTTTATTTTTAGTTATTTGAGGGTTTTTAATATCGCTGATCAATAATCAGTGAGTATAAATATAAAATCAAACAAAAAAAATTGACGAAACTTGATAGTTTCTTATATATTGAGACTAAAAGGCGCCAAAAAATTTCGACTCACAAAACACTTTATTTTTAGTTATTTGAGGGTTTTTAATATCGCTGATCAATAATCAGTAAGTATTAATATGAAACCAAACAAAAAAAAATTGACGAAACTTGATAGTTTCTTATATATTGAGACTAAAAGGCACAAAAAAATTTCGATTCACAAAACACTTTATTTTTAGTTATTTGAGGGTTTTTAATATCGCTGATCAATAATCAGTAAGTATTAATATGAAATCAAACAAAAAAAATTGACAAAACTTGATAGTTTCTTATATATTGAGACTAAAAGGCGCCAAAAAATTTCAACTCACAAACCACTTTATTTTTAGTTATTTGAGGGTTTTTAATATCGCTGATCAATAATCGGAAAGTATTAATATCAAATCAAACAAAAAAAAATTGACGAAACTTGATAGTTTCTTATATATTGAGACTAAGAGGCGCAAACAATTTCAACCCGCAAAACACTTTATTTATAGTTATTTGAGGGTTTTTAATATCGCTGATCAATAATCAGTAAGTATAATTATGAAATTAAACAAAAAAAAATTGACGAAACTTGATAGTGTCATATATTGAGACTAAAAGAAGCAAAAAAAATTTCGACTCACAAAACACTTTATTTTTAGTTATTTGAGGGGTTTTAATATCGCTGATCAATAATAAGTAAGTATTAATACGAAATCAAACAAAAAAAAATTGACGAAACTTGATAGTCTCTTATATATTGAGACTAAAAGGCGCCAAAAAATTTCGACTCATAAAACACTTTCTTTTTAGTTATTTGAGGGTTTTTAATATCGCTGATCAATAATCAGTAAGTATTATTATGAAATTAAACAAAAAAAATTTAGGAAACTTGATAGTTTCTTATACATTGAGACTAAAAGACGCAAAAAATTTCAACCCACAAAACACTTTATTTTTAGTTATTTGAGGGTTTTTAATATCGCTGATTAATAATCGGAAAGTATTAATATCAAATAAAACAAAAAAAAATTGACGAAACTTGATAGTGTCTTATATATTGAGACTAAAAGACGCTAAAAAAATTTCGACTCACGAACCACTTTATTTTTAGTTATTTGAGGGCTTTTAATATCGCTGATCAATAATCAGTAAGTATTAATATGAAATCAAACAAAAAAAAATTGACGAAACTTGATAGTGTCTTATATATTGAGACTAAAAGGCGCAAAAAATTTCAACCCACAAAACACTTTATTTTTAGTTATTTGAAGGTTTTTAATATCGCTGATCAATAATCGGAAAGTATTAATATCAAATCAAACAAAAAAAAATTGACGAAACTTGATAGTTTCTTATATATTGAGACTAAAAGGCGCCAAAAAATTTCGATCACAAACCACTTTATTTTTAGTTATTTCAGGGTTTTTAATATCGCTGATCAATAATCAGTAAGTATTAATATAAAATCAAACAAAAAAAAAATTACGAAACTTGATAGTGTCTTATATATTGAGACTAAAAGACGCAAAAAATTTCAACCCACAAAACACTTTATTTTTAGTTATTTGAGGGTTTTTAATATCGCTGATCCATAATCGGAAAGTATTAATATGAAATCAAACAAAAAAAAATTGACGAAACTTGATAGTGTCTTATATATTGAGACTAAAAGGCGCAAAAAAATTTCGACTCCAAAACACTTTATTTTTAGTTATTTGAGGGTTTTTAATATCGCTGATCAATAATCAATAAGTATTAATATGAAATCAAACAAAAAAAATTGACAAAACTTGATAGTTTCTTATATATTGAGACTAAGAGGCGCAAACAATTTCAACCCGCAAAACACTTTATTTATAGTTATTTGAGGGTTTTTAATATCGCTGATCAATAATCAGTAAGTATAATTATGAAATTAAACAAAAAAAAATTGACGAAACTTGATAGTGTCATATATTGAGACTAAAAGAAGCAAAAAAAATTTCGACTCACAAAACACTTTATTTTTAGTTATTTGAGGGGTTTTAATATCGCTGATCAATAATAAGTAAGTATTAATACGAAATCAAACAAAAAAAAATTGACGAAACTTGATAGTCTCTTATATATTGAGACTAAAAGGCGCAAAAAAATTTCGACTCATAAAACACTTTCTTTTTAGTTATTTGAGGGTTTTTAATATCGCTGATCAATAATCAGTAAGTATTATTATGAAATTAAACAAAAAAAATTTAGGAAACTTGATAGTTTCTTATACATTGAGACTAAAAGACGCAAAAAATTTCAACCCACAAAACACTTTATTTTTAGTTATTTGAGGGTTTTTAATATCGCTGATCAATAATCGGAAAGTATTAATATCAAATAAAACAAAAAAAAATTGACGAAACTTGATAGTGTCTTATATATTGAGACTAAAAGACGCTAAAAAAATTTCGACTCACGAACCACTTTATTTTTAGTTATTTGAGGGCTTTTAATATCGCTGATCAATAATCAGTAAGTATTAATATGAAATCAAACAAAAAAAAATTGACGAAACTTGATAGTGTCTTATATATTGAGACTAAAAGGCGCAAAAAATTTCAACCCACAAAACACTTTATTTTTAGTTATTTGAAGGTTTTTAATATCGCTGATCAATAATCGGAAAGTATTAATATCAAATCAAACAAAAAAAAATTGACGAAACTTGATAGTTTCTTATATATTGAGACTAAAAGGCGCCAAAAAATTTCGATCACAAACCACTTTATTTTTAGTTATTTCAGGGTTTTTAATATCGCTGATCAATAATCAGTAAGTATTAATATAAAATCAAACAAAAAAAAATTGACGAAACTTGATAGTGTCTTATATTGGGTTGATGCAAAAGTAATGATCGTTTTTTATGATCCCAGGTAAAAAAAATCCCAGGTAAGAAATGATGAATAGTATCTTCTTTTAAATGATTCCATTGTATAAAGGATGCTTTCCCTCTACTTTCTATTCAGTTTTGGCCTGGCCAGAGTACAGTGAAAAGCCCTTGTATTTTTTGAAAATGTCGGTCGATAAAGTGCATTTACGTCATTGTTTACTTAATGAATTCCGTAAAGACAATACCGCGAGTGTGGCAACCAAAAACATTTGCGACGTGTATGGAGCAGATGTCATCAAAGTTCGACAGGTACGAAGATGGTTTACAAAATTCCGATCTGAGGATTTTTCACTATTTGATAAACCACGTACCGGGCGGCCATTGAAGTCTGATGACAACAAGTTAAAAGTCATAATTGACACAAATCCACGTCTAACCACCAGGGAGATCGCGTCGATGATGGGAGTCAACCAAACAACCGTATTAAGACATTTGAAGCGTATGGGGATGGTTTCGCGGTACAACGTTTGGATACCTCATCAATTGTCGGCTGCCAATTTATTGGATCATGTTTCAACGTGCTTTGCTTTGAGTGCGAGACAAAAACATGAACCTTTTTTGCATCGTTTGGTAACAGGAGATGAGAAATGGGTCGTGTACAACAACGTGACAAGAAAAAGACATTGGGCTATACCTGGACAAGCCCCATTAACAACTTCGAAGGCCGAAATCCATCAAAAAAAGTAATGCTTTGTGTTTGGTGCAATTGTAAGGGTGTTGTGTATTTTGAACTCTTGGAACGCAATCAGACAATTACAACAAAACGATATTGTCAGCAATTATCCAAATTGAACATCGTCCTTCAAAAGGATAGACCAGAATTGGTAAACAGAAAAGGGGTAGTGTTTCATCCCGACAACGCGTGACCACATGTGGCTTTGATGACCCAATACAAGCTAAATGAGTTGAATTGGGATGTTATCAAGCATCCACCGTATTGTCCAGATCTTGCTCCTTCCGATTTTAATTTATTACGATCGCTGCAAAAAATTTTAAATGATAAAAAATTTGATACAATAGAGCAGGTAAAAACATCCCTTACTACATTTTTCGCATCAAAATCCACGGAATTTTACACTAATGGTATAAATAAGTTGATAGAAAGATGGGAGAAGGTTATAAGAACTGATGGAAATTATAAAATTGATTAAATAAATATTACAAATCTAAAAAAAAAATGTTTAATTGTATATGTAAAAAACGATCATTACTTTTGCATCAACCCAATATATTGAGACTAAAAGGCGCAAAAAATTTCAACCCACAAAACACTTTATTTTTAGTTATTTGAGGGGTTTTAATATCGCTGATCAATAATCAGTAAGTATTATTATGAAATTAAACAAAAAAAAATTTACGAAACTTGATAGTTTCTTATATATTGAGACTAAAAGGCGCAAAAAAATTTTGACTCACAAAACACTTTATTTTTAGTTATTTGAGGGCTTTTAATATCGCTGATCAATAATCAGTAAGTATTAATATGAAATCAAACAAAAAAAAATTTAGGAAACTTGATAGTTACTTATATATTGAGACTTAAAGGCGCAAAAAAATTTCAACTCACAAAACACTTCATTTTTAGTTATTTGAGGGTTTTTAATATCGCTGATCAATAATCAGTAAGTATTAATATGAAACCAAACAAAAAAAAATTGACGAAACTTGATAGTTTCTTATATATTGAGACTAAAAGGCACAAAAAAATTTCGATTCACAAAACACTTTATTTTTAGTTATTTGAGGGTTTTAAATATCGCTGATAAATAATCAGTGAGTATAAATATAAAATCAAACAAAAAAAATTGACGAAACTTGATAGTTTCTTATATATTGAGACTAAAAGGCGCCAAAAAATTTCGACTCACAAAACACTTTATTTTTAGTTATTTGAGGGTTTTTAATATCGCTGATCAATAATCAGTGAGTATAAATATAAAATCAAACAAAAAAAATTGACGAAACTTGATAGTTTCTTATATATTGAGACTAAAAGGCGCCAAAAAATTTCGACTCACAAAACACTTTATTTTTAGTTATTTGAGGGTTTTTAATATCGCTGATCAATAATCAGTAAGTATTAATATGAAATCAAACAAAAAAAAATTTACGAAACTTGATAGTGTCTTATATATTGAGACTAAAAGACGCAAAAAATTTCAACCCACAAAACACTTTATTTTTAGTTATTTGAGGGTTTTTAATATCGCTGATCCATAATCGAAAAGTATTAATATGAAATCAAACAAAAAAAAATTGACGAAACTTGATAGTGTCTTATATATTGAGACTAAAAGGCGCAAAAAAATTTCGACTCCAAAACACTTTATTTTTAGTTATTTGAGGGTTTTTAATATCGCTGATCAATAATCAGTAAGTATTAATATGAAATCAAACAAAAAAAATTGACAAAACTTGATAGTTTCTTATATATTGAGACTAAAAGGCGCCAAAAAATTTCAACTCACAAACCACTTTATTTTTAGTTATTTGAGGGTTTTTAATATCGCTGATCAATAATCGGAAAGTATTAATATCAAATCAAACAAAAAAAAATTGACGAAACTTGATAGTTTCTTATATATTGAGACTAAGAGGCGCAAACAATTTCAACCCGCAAAACACTTTATTTATAGTTATTTGAGGGTTTTTAATATCGCTGATCAATAATCAGTAAGTATAATTATGAAATTAAACAAAAAAAAATTGACGAAACTTGATAGTGTCATATATTGAGACTAAAAGAAGCAAAAAAAATTTCGACTCACAAAACACTTTATTTTTAGTTATTTGAGGGGTTTTAATATCGCTGATCAATAATAAGTAAGTATTAATACGAAATCAAACAAAAAAAAATTGACGAAACTTGATAGTCTCTTATATATTGAGACTAAAAGGCGCCAAAAAATTTCGACTCATAAAACACTTTCTTTTTAGTTATTTGAGGGTTTTTAATATCGCTGATCAATAATCAGTAAGTATTATTATGAAATTAAACAAAAAAAATTTAGGAAACTTGATAGTTTCTTATACATTGAGACTAAAAGACGCAAAAAATTTCAACCCACAAAACACTTATTTTTAGTTATTTGAGGGTTTTTAATATCGCTGATCAATAATCGGAAAGTATTAATATCAAATAAAACAAAAAAAAATTGACGAAACTTGATAGTGTCTTATATATTGAGACTAAAAGACGCTAAAAAAATTTCGACTCACGAACCACTTTATTTTTAGTTATTTGAGGGCTTTTAATATCGCTGATCAATAATCAGTAAGTATTAATATGAAATCAAACAAAAAAAAATTGACGAAACTTGATAGTGTCTTATATATTGAGACTAAAAGGCGCAAAAAATTTCAACCCACAAAACACTTTATTTTTAGTTATTTGAAGGTTTTTAATATCGCTGATCAATAATCGGAAAGTATTAATATCAAATCAAACAAAAAAAAATTGACGAAACTTGATAGTTTCTTATATATTGAGACTAAAAGGCGCCAAAAAATTTCGATCACAAACCACTTTATTTTTAGTTATTTCAGGGTTTTTAATATCGCTGATCAATAATCAGTAAGTATTAATATAAAATCAAACAAAAAAAAATTGACGAAACTTGATAGTGTCTTATATATTGAGACTAAAAGGCGCAAAAAATTTCAACCCACAAAACACTTTATTTTTAGTTATTTGAGGGGTTTTAATATCGCTGATCAATAATCAGTAAGTATTATTATGAAATTAAACAAAAAAAAATTTACGAAACTTGATAGTGTCTTATATATTGAGACTAAAAGGCGCAAAAAAATTTTGACTCACAAAACACTTTATTTTTAGTTATTTGAGGGTTTTTAATATCGCTGATCAATAATCAGTAAGTATTAATATAAAATCAAACAAAAAAAAATTTAGGAAACTTGATAGTTACTTATATATTGAGACTTAAAGGCGCAAAAAAATTTCAACTCACAAAACACTTCATTTTTAGTTATTTGAGGGTTTTTAATATCGCTGATCAATAATCAGTAAGTATTAATATGAAACCAAACAAAAAAAAATTGACGAAACTTGATAGTTTCTTATATATTGAGACTAAAAGGCACAAAAAAATTTCGATTCACAAAACACTTTATTTTTAGTTATTTGAGGGTTTTTAATATCGCTGATCAATAATCAGTAAGTATTAATATGAAATCAAACAAAAAAAATTGACAAAACTTGATAGTTTCTTTTATTTTGAGACTAAAAGGCGCCAAAAAATTTCAACTCACAAACCACTTTATTTTTAGTTATTTGAGGGTTTTTAATATCGCTGATCAATAATCAGTAAGTATTAATATGAAATCAAACAAAAAAAAATTGACGAAACTTGATAGTGTCTTATATATTGAGACTAAAAGGCGCAAAAAATTTCAACCCACAAAACACTTTATTTTTAGTTATTTGAGGGGTTTTAATATCGCTGATCAATAATAAGTAAGTATTAATACGAAATCAAACAAAAAAAAAATTGACGAAACTTGATAGTCTCTTATATATTAAGACTAAAAGGCGCCAAAAAATTTCGACTCATAAAACACTTTATTTTTAGTTATTTGAGGGGTTTTAATATCGCTGATCAATAATCAGTAAGTATTATTATGAAATTAATCAAAAAAAATTTAGGAAACTTGATAGTTACTTATATATTGAGACTAAAAGACGCAAAAAATTTCAACCCACAAAACACTTTATTTTTAGTTATTTAAGGGTTTTTAATATCGCTGATCAATAATCGGAAAGTATTAATATCAAATAAAACAAAAAAAAATTGACGAAACTTGATAGTGTTGAGACTAAAAGACGCTAAAAAAATTTCGACTCACGAACCACTTTATTTTTAGTTATTTGAGGAATTTTAATATCGCTGATCAATAATCAGTAAGTATTAATATGAAATCAAACAAAAAAAAATTGACGAAACTTGATAGTGTCTTATATATTGAGACTAAAAGGCGCAAAAAATTTCAACCCACAAAACACTTTATTTTTAGTTATTTGAAGGTTTTTAATATCGCTGATCAATAATCGGAAAGTATTAATATCAAATCAAACAAAAAAAAATTGACGAAACTTGATAGTTTCTTATATATTGAGACTAAAAGGCGCCAAAAAATTTCGATCACAAACCACTTTATTTTAAGTTATTTCAGGGTTTTTAATATCGCTGATCAATAATCAGTAAGTATTAATATAAAATCAAACAAAAAAAAATTGACGAAACTTGATAGTGTCTTATATATTGAGACTAAAAGGCGCAAAAAATTTCAACCCACAAAACACTTTATTTTTAGTTATTTGAGGGTTTTTAATATCTCTGATCAATAATTGGAAAGTATTAATATCAAATCAAACAAAAAAAAATTTACGAAACTTGATAGTGTCTTATATATTGAGGCAAAAGGCGCCAAAAAATTTCGACTCACAAACCACTTTATTTTTAGTTATTTGAGGGTTTTTATTATCGCTGATCAATAATCAGTAAGTATTAATATGATATCAAACAAAAAAAAATTGACGAAACTTGATAGTG